>PVKV010022447.1:0-35344 GCA_004027835.1 Alouatta palliata
CAAGCAATTCTCCTGCCTCAGCCTCCCGAGTAGCTGGGACTACAGGCACGTGCCACCATGCCCAGCTAATTTTTGTATTTTTAGTAGAAACGGGGTTTCACCATGTTGACCAGGATGGTCTCGATCTCTTGACCTCGTGATCCACCCGCCTCGGCCTCCCAAAGTGCTGGGATTACAGGCGTGAGCCACCGCACCCGGCCTAAAGTTTGATGTTTTTAAAAGTTGAAGAGAACAACCTAGTTGCAGAACTTACATTGTGTCTTCTCTTGGAGCATATCACAAAGAAGCTGAAACCTCTGAATTTTACTTTCTATAGACAACTATCCATTTCTTCAGCCAAGCATAAATCCCATTGTAAATTAATACATCATGAATACTTGAATAGTGGTCGGCTTGCTGCAGTATTGCCAAAATGAAGTTGTTTTTGAGCCTGTACAACTAAGGATCAAACTTTGACCCGTGATGTCACCCAAAATAAAGGCAGACTTTAAAATATACTTGAGAGAAAGCCAACAAACAATACCATACTCTATTCATCATTAAATTAGTGGTGAATACAATAAAGGCAAGTAATTATGGAACTCACAGGCAGGGGACAACTCTACCTTTTCCAAAATGCTTTCTAATTTAGGCTGCTCATGGCCTGCGTGGAAGAGAACCATAGTGGGGAGAAAATTTAAAAGTAGATGTTTAATAATGATTTTTGCTGTTCTTGCAACATACATCAAAATCATATGTGTTAGAGAAGAATGAGCACCTCTAGTAAATATTAACCATATTTGTTAACAAAGAAAGGAAACGAATTTCAGAGATAGTTCTCTCTGTTCTAACTCATAAATGCCATTGGAAAACATTCTAAATCATTTTGATCTTAGAACACCCATAAGTATGCACTGATTTCTTAGTACAGAGAAAATTAAGTATTTTCAACTGAGATTTTTGCTAGCTTAGGCTGATTACCATTTTTTTTCATTTATGCTGTGGGTTTTGGCTTGAATTACAGAGGTATTGTTTCATTTTTCCAACATTAAAGAATCTTTGCCTCACTGTATTCTATAATAATCCTCCAGGAACTTTAAAGGAACATTTATTTCCCAGTGAGTCCTGTCCTGCCTGATTTTCCTGAGAGTGAATGACGATGACGATTCAAGTGCTAAGTATTGGGAACACAGGATAGACTATTCTGGAATTAGTGTGGCCATTACTAGCTTGCTGAAAGGACAGTAGAATTATCCTCCATGCTATTACTATCTTTTCCAGGGTGTGTATGGGGATGGTGGTGGTGGAGAAGTCATTTGAATTTAGGATGTGCCAATATAAGTCAACATGTTGGAAAGGCACAATAAGCCTTTCATTCTTCTTAGCATTCATCCAAGTATTTATTCATTCAGGGACCCATTCAATCATTAAACATTTACTGAGAACAAGCATTGTTAGGGTTGGAACGCAGAGATTAAACACATAGCACCTGTCTTCAAGTGGCTAGGTCAGTGAGAGAAAGATAAAAATAATTACATTACAGATGCTCCTAGATTTACAATGGGGCTAGATCTCTATAAGCTCATTTTTAGTGGAAAATATTGTAAATACAAATGCATTTGCTACTCTGATAAACCCATCCTAAAGTTGAAAAATCTTAAGTCACTGTAAGTCAGCGACTGTCTACACATAAATGCTGTGATAAGGGGGAAATATTATATAGCACGAGTTCAGAAACAATAAATCTAAGGGTGGTTGGGCCCAACAGAGAAGTTCCCTTGAAAGATTTGACTTTGGAGAGTTTTAAAAGGACAAGCAGAGAGCCAGGCAGGAGGCAGAGAGAGGGAGAGGAGGGCACTGGGAGAAAGATTCCAAGCAGATCAGACAATATGTCCAAAGGCTTGCTTTCTTTCATTTTGTTTTTTAGGACAAGCCTGTTGATTGTTTAAAATTAAAATACTAAAGAGTGATTAGATTTAACACAAAGTTATAGAGACATATTTCCAAGGAACATAAGAAACTCTGAAGACCTGTAAAACTAGCATAGCTTTAGTGAGTTCAAGAAGCAGAGTGACTTTATTTTGAAAAGAGTTAACAACCTTGTTTAGGTTGTGAATCAACAGCAGTATTGGTCTGTTGCATTTGAAAGCATCCCATATTTGTACTATGAAAACAGAGGAGAACTAAAATGGTTCAGGGCAAGTACTGCTGTCTCTATAAAGTCAGCTTCCTAATTTCTTACCCTGGATTTAAGCTGTCACTAAGATCTTGCTTTTGCTTTGTCTACTGTGTGACTACATGGACTGTTTATCCAGCTGAAGAAATATTTTCCTAGGACGTGAAGTCTTTAAGTGATCCCTTTTGTAATAACCTAAATCTCTAGTAAGAAACTTTTTTTTTTTTTTTTTTTGTGAGACAGGGTCTAGCTCTATTACCAAGACAGGAGTGCAGTGACAGGATCAGAGCTCACTGAAGCCTTGAATTCCTGGGCTCAAGTGATCTTCCTGCCTTAGCCTCTGGAGTAGCTGGGACTACAGGCACACCACCATGCCTGGTTAATTTTTAAATTTTTTGTAGAGACAACATGTCACTGTGTTGCCCAGACTGGTCTCAAACTCCTGGCCTCAAGAGATCTGCCCACCTCACCCTTCCAATGTGTTAGGATTACAGACATGAGCCACTAGGCCCAGCCAGATTTCTATTATTTAAAAAGTATGAAGTCTCGGATGTCTTGTAGGATACCTGCAGAGTATTCAAGGGATAAGAGCAACTAGCCCTACTGCCCTACTAGGGATGGATTCTCATACTGGTAATGGCTTGTTCTTCTCTGACCTGAGGCAGTTTACAAAGACTCTGGTACAACACTTACCAGCAAGCGCAAAGGTGTTCTTTGTTCAGGTTGTTGGGAAGTGCAATCAGGTGACCTTGTGTATTATTTGGTTACCATAATTCTGGAAACAAGGAACTGTAGTCTACAGAACAGATACCTGGCTGTTCTGCAAGGCTAGATGCCTGCGTTTAGATGTTAGAAAATCAAAAACCTTATCATATGGGTATGCTGCTTGCTGCTTCTGAGAGAAGCACATCCACTCAAACACCAGGCATTTCTGCTGTTGCTTTTGCCCTTCATAAACCCACAATCTCCCTACAAAAGTGGTCCAGAAATGACAGAGCCATGTCACAGACGAATCCAGTTTCCAGTGCAATGCTGCAAACATAGATTAAGTCATAACTTGGAACTCTTCCACTGAGAAAACTTACAAGAAGCAAAGCAACTTTTCAAAGCATAGCAAAATAAACATTTGCTCCATGACTTACTGAATTTGGCACATGAAAAATATGCACTTCCAGTAAACTTAGTGATTTAACTGAGGCACCAGCTTTACCTTCCTGGTTGATCAAGGCCACCAGACTGCTCTGGGGGGCTGACCTAATTTCTACTCCTAACCCCACCACTAAGTCTATTACTTGAAGCAAAGCATGTAACCTTTAGCTATTTTAGCTCCTCTAAGTAGGACAATGCTGCTGGCTTTTACCATAGTCTTAGGAAAAATGTTGGATAATTATGTTCTTTTCATGTAAACACTGGTTTCATGTAAACGTTGTTTTGGTAGTACACACTGGAAAATTATGAAGCATCTCAATAATTTGAAAATGTCAGTTTGGGCTGAGGTGTTAACACTGGTTAGTCATTTAAAGAGATTTCCCTTCATTGAGGGGATCTGTGGAAGGGGAGTGGAGGCATTGGAAATTTCAAATAAGAGATTTAATTCAACAAGAATTTACTTGGAACCTTGTGCCAATCCTGTAATTAAGCTTTATAGGCAGTACAAAGAACCAAGAGAGTGGGTCTTCAGGGAACTGCTCAGGGAAGTGCCCAAGGCAATCTAGAATGAAATGCCAAATGAGTGAAAATATGGAATGCAATGAGGTGGAAGTTGCATCAGAAGATGTTACTGTAAACCAGAGCAGGCACAGAAGGCTTCAAGGAAGTACTGCATTTAAAGCTGGATTCTAAAGAAAGGTAAGGTTTGAAAACATTTTAGAAAGGAAAACAGAATTACAGATGGACATAGCATGGTAGAAGGAAGAAGACAATGAAATAAAATTCCTCTGTATCAGATATGAACATAATCACTGCCTGTGTTCATTTCAGCTGATACACTTCAAAATAGTGCTTTCTAAACTCTGTTGATCTGGTTACCAACAAAAAAAAGCTCTAGCACAAAATGCATTCACTCAAAATAAATTTGGAGAATTATCAAAGGCCATGCAACTCTTCTCTTCTTTATTCCTTTGAAAAAAATAATTAGCTACCCTTTACTGAGTGTTTACAACGTGGCAAGCACTGGGCTAAGCATATTATGCATGATTTCATTTATTGGGATTTAGGGATGCACTGTACCTGGAATTCAAATTTAGGCTTGTCTGATTCCAAGTCTAACTCTAATGCTGTGATTTGCCCAAGCCTAGTGTTGCCTGGATTCTCTCTGGACCTTAGGGATTGTCAACGTATTTTCAGGGATCAGGCAACAGCTCTGTGCTGTGATGCTCCAGACTGCAGCTCTCACTGTATCTTCCAAGTACATTCCTGGCCTTTGCAAGGAAGTAATAGTAATAGCTACTTTTTGGGCAAATGATATTATAATGCATGACCTACCCAAAGTGGATGATACACACTTTTAAAAACCACTGTTGGCATGTCAGGTCAGCAGCTCACAGTTTAAAAGATTCTCCTACAAATTTAGGGGATATCAACCTCTGTGCTTCTCTCCTCTCATCCATTCAGGGAAGGCAAGTCCTGAGCGTGGACAATACATGCAATAGGAAGGAGAAAGAAAAACAGTGTGTGACTCCTCCTGTGTCCACTCTGCTGGTTTTATTCCAGATAGTCTTGAAGATCCTGGACTGAAAACCTGGCCACTCGGAGGTCTGCACTGCCCCTTGGCACAGCTGCTGAAACCCCAAGTCTCCAAGGGACTGTCTCTGGCTCTCTCTCTTTTCTGTTCTCCTCTGTCTCACAAATACAAACTGCATAGTTCTAGAGAGTCTTAAACCTCACTTTTGAAGTGATAGTTCATTTTAGCATTCAATTAAAATGTCTTTAGAAATTAATTAGAAAAAACATACAAGCTCAAATAAAAGAGAACATTATAGAAAATTTTACAGTTTCGTCTTTTCAAGTAATTTCTCTGAACTAAATAAATCAATCTAAACTTTTTATTCCTGAACCTGTAATTAAAAATACCCAAGTTTATTATGAACAGATTTTTTTTTTTTTTTTGAGGAATACTTCCACATTTTACCATGAAGTGTGTTTTTGGCCCATCTGTCATTTTTTCCTATGCTTCATTATGTTAACTTCAGGGGTCTTCACTAGAGGGTTACAGGTTTTTTCCAGTCATGGTACAGTCACCACTGAGACTTTTCAATCTCCAGATAAAGCATTTGTGTTCTATTTTTGCTCACAGTACACCTACATTGGTAAGTGATGTTAGGCAAGGAAACTTTAACTTCCTTTTGATGTTGCAATACCAGATGGCCACAATTTAAAATGAAACCTTACTTAATGAACCTAATGTTAATCCCACTTAATGGTGAGAGAAAAACAAGACAAACATTTAAAAATTTTATTTTGTGGTGATTTTGGAGAGGTAAATTCAAATATACTAGATAATAAATGCAATAGAAAATTTTAGGATAATGGCCAAAAATAGACCAAAAGATTTAGTCTGAAAGATATTATCTTTGTGGTACTAGTAAAGGTTATGGAATGAACTGTAATGAGTAATGGTACTCAGAAATAATACATACAAAAAATTCTGCTCAGTAAAAAAGTTTAAAAACAACTATGTGAATCACGCAAGGAAGTAAAAGCAACTAAAGATGGACACTGAAACTCGCCCTGGCTTTCTTCTACCCGTGCCCATTAATGGCCTTCTCAAAGGTCTCAAGGCCTTCTATCTGGCCACCTATTTAAAATGTATCCCACCTGCCTGCCCCTTGCTCCCCTGGACTTGGAATTTATCATCTTCTAACATGGTACATGATTTAGTTATGTTTATTTCAATTATCTACTGTCTCTACCTCACCCACCTCCACTCCCTGTTAGGATACACATTTCTCAAGGGCAGGCATTTTTGTATGTTTTGCTAACAGACAGATATTTTTGTCTATTTTGTGATTTAGCCAAAGCACATACAACAGTTTCTGCAACAGAATAGATAAGTAAATTAATTTAAATGAAGCATCTTCTGGCTCTAATACAGTAAATACATAGCTAAGGGATGGAGAAGTAATTATAAGTCAATTCAGAGAACAAGATTTATAAAACATGGATCATATTGGGAATTGCCATGGTTTGACGACTGCCTCCAAAATTCATGTTAAAACCTAATCTCCATTGTAGTGGTATTAAGAGGTGGGGCCTCAGGAGGTGATTAGGTCATGAGGGCTCTATCCTCATGAATGGGATTAGTGCTGTTATAAAATGGGCCCAAGGGAGCTTGTTAGCCCCATTTTCCCTTTGCTCTTCTGCCATGTGAGGACACAAAGAAGTCGCCATCTACAAGAAACAGACCCTCACTAGATACCAAATCTGCCAGCACTTTGATCTTGGACATCCCAGTCTCCAGAACTATGAGCTCTAAGTTTCTGTTGTTTATAAATTACCCATACATTTTTGCTATAGCAACCTGAATGGACTAAGATAGAATAATAGTAATAACATAACAATGAACAGTCATTGTGTATTTATTGTGTATAGCTACCCTTTTAAATGTTTTACATATATTATCTCATTCAGTCTCCAACAACCCTGTGACATAACCATCTTTCTCATTTTACAGATGAGGAAACTGAGGCCCAGGGATGTTAAGTAACTGGCCCATGATCACAGGACTAACAAGTAGCAGAGCCAGGATTTGAATCCAGAAGCATGGCGGAGACGTTGTGCTTCCTATTCCTATGGAAAGAGGACGACCAGGAGAAATTGATTTTTGTACATTCACTTTGGCTCTGGGAGTAGGAGAAACAGGCAGGAAGTCTGGGAGTCCCTCTTTAAAATGCCAGCACCCTGGCAGGAAGCATATCTGAAACTAGCACTGTGAAATCTTTAGCAAGGATTAACCGAGAGTAAGCCAAGCTCAGCAAAAGAACACAAGCTAGGGAGTAGTGGAGGGGGGTAAGAGAAGGAGAAAAGCATTGGCAGTTGGGTGCAGAGCTACTAAAGATAAACTTTTTCATATTCTATTTTGAAAATGTCACTAGTATGTATTCTGTCAGTGACAACAATAATCACTTCCTGGCCTACATTTCTCTAGCCTACTCTCTGCCTTTGTAATAAGATTATGAGATACAATTCAATGAAAACTTACGGTTTCACACTGTTAAGTAATGTTATTTTATTTTTTCCCCCAAAATAATTTCCCCAAAAAGAGGTATGAGGTAGTAATGTGCTATGACTAGAGCAGACAGTGCTAATAAATAACAATTGCTATTAGAAAATAAACTTGAACAAAGAGGACTTTCTCTTTTTCTTACAGTTTGTGTATGTGTGTGTGTGTGTGTGTGTGTGTGTGCATACAAGTTCACCATCAGTTATAAAAAGGAGATGACTTTTCTGCTGAGGAGTAAGTCCCCTGTTACCATTTGGAAAATGCCACTATGAAATGTATTCGTTAAAAGAATTGTATTCCCACAGCTATATTTTTGTTCAAGGACATCAAGGGGCAGAAAAGCGTGAGGGAAACATTATGACACCCACCCATCTAGCGTGGTAACTCATACTCCACAAACAAGCAATATATAGAGTATTTATAAGCAACTTTTGCTGTTGAATTAGTTTTCTACTTGCTGTTTTTCATGGAAAGACCCAGAAACAAGAGGAAAGTACCAGAAATTCACTAATTTTATTACAATCTAGTCTTTCTTGTTTCAGAGCCACCAAAACATTTTTAGATTAATTTTACTGGTAAATAAAACACTTCTGAAGTTCAGTAACAAGTTAATGGCCTAAGTTTGTTTTTTTTTTTTCTTCTTCTCTTTAAACGATACTGACCTTTATAGAAGCAAAAGAACAACATTTGACATTTCGCAGAAAAAAGAGAGACATAATTTAGCAATTTTTCACAATTGCCGCATGCTACAGCTTTAGAGTTGCTCAACTCTTTCCAGACACAAATGTCTCCCAAGCATGCTTCATAGTCTTTTTAAAATCACAAGTAAATAAACCAAAACATATTCAATTAGTTGAGCCTGTATCTCATATTTGGCTGATGTCATCTTCTCCTCTCTGGGAAAAAAAAAAATCCATTATAAAAATGAAGAAAGGAAAAAACCACAAGACCCAGATGACACTGGACATGTAGAACTTGCTTTGTCTCCAATGCTGTGGTTCTGAACTGCAGCTCGGATCTTGCCCAAACTGCAGGTCCGGACTTGGTTACTCAGATTTCTGGCCCAACTCTCACACCACAAAGAAGAAACACACCCATCAGCTCCGGGGCTGACGTCCCTTTTTAGTTGCCCCATGTATTTACCTGTTCACTTGGCCTATTGTTTCACTTGGAACAAAAACAGCCTGTTATCTCCATCCTAGCCACTGCACCCTGGCACAGCTTCGGGTTCTGGTGAAGATTTTCAATAGCCTGATATAAGGACGGGTGCATTCATGGAACAAGTTAGAAAGGAGCACTGAGCATCTCCCATGGTCTTGTGATTTAGCACCTCTATTTTTGATTTTTCTTATAGTTGAGAACTAGAAATAAATAGTGTTCCCCTACACCCCCCATTCTATTCTATACTTTCTGTTTCTTTTTTTTTTTTTTTTAGGCTGGAGTCTCATTCTGTTGCCCAAGCTGGGGTGCAATGACACGATCTTGGCTCACTGCAGCCTCCTCTCCCAGTGTTCAAGTGATTCTCCTGCCTCAGCCACCCAAGTAGTTAGGATTACAGGCACCTGCCACCATGCCAAGCTGATTTTTTTATTTTTAGTAGAAACGGGGTTTTACCATGTTAGCCAGGCTGGTCTCGAACTCCTGGCCTCAAGTGACCTGCCTGCCTTGGTCTCCCAAAGTGCTGAGATTACAGGCGTGAGCCATAGTGCCCGGCCCCATTCTATACTTTATCTTGTCTGTCTCCCACAGCATCTCATTCCCTTCTGCATGGCTGTACCCCACATTGCCAAACACAGCTGAAGAGGTTCTGGCCTGACTTAGAATGAGTGACTTTGTGCCTCCCCTGTGGCTGTGGTACTGAGCCAGGTGGAGCCCAGCGTTATTGTACTAGTCTAGAACAGGCCCCAAATGTCCAGCCTCCCCCTTCTCTCCTTTCGGATCAGCTATGGACTTGAGGTCACTCGAGGGGATGGATCATCCCGAGGCCACCCTGAGAGCTGGGGTTTGTTCCAGACTATGTCCAGGAAAGGGGTCCAAAAGCTCTAACAACAACTCTGATTAAAAAAAAAAAAATGTTCAGTGTAGAAAATTTGTAAAAGCTAGACAAAGCTGGAAAAGTTTCTTTTTCCTGATCCACATGGACTATGAGGGAATGCCTACTAGGTAAGCCAAAGGCTACAAACTGGCAGCTTGAATACTGCCTGCCAACAGGTTTGGATTGGCCCGCATAGTGTTTAAAGGTTGTCTTAAATACTTTCTACCATTAACAAATTAGGAGCTTTCACATAAAAAAATCTGGTTTCTGGCTTCTCTAGAAAAATCAGAAGATCTGGCTGACACTGGATCTGCTTCTTGTCCAGCAAATGTTTACCTGGAACCACACAGCTACTGCCCCTTTATCTCCCTTCATCCCCCTTTACAAGGCACGCTCCCTCTTGACCACAGGTTCCAGATGAGTCTGCTTCTAGCCTTTGTAGACACGGGAGTTCGCGGCGTCTGGTGTAATCACCCCAGGTACCCAAGTGAGCACTTGGTGTAAGTGCTGTGTTCTTGTCAGTAACTCTATGGCAGGATTTGGTTCTTGCTAGTCTCACCTTATTATCTATGCTTTTTCTACTTGCCTCTGAGCTGCCCTGAGGCTGGATAAGCACTCACCAGTAAGAACCATTTTCCTTTGCCAAAAGGGTCCAAAAGACCAAGCAAGCCAAAGTGCCACAGTCTCTGCTGTCCTTATGTCTGCAAATCCAATCGCTATTTTGGCTGCAAAAGACTTGTGCTAGTGAGGAAGATCTGTAACTTCTATAATTGGGCCAAGTATTTGCCAATATAAAGATACAAAGTCATGCCAATGGAGAGACTTTTGAGGGTCAAAGGAGACGGGGATGTGTGTGGTTTTATTTCTTAATGTTTGCCCTAAAGTTGGCTATAAAGTTGATAAATATGAGGCATGATGCCTGAAGTCAAGCTAACAAAAGTTCTAAAACGTTTTCTTTGCTTCTACCTGCAACTATGGAGATTACATTTAGATCCCATCTTCGGGACAGTTGCCAGTTCCTTCCTTAGAAAATAGCAGAGGCTAGCTTTCGGTGACACACAGCATGAAAGCCACCATGGGGCCAGGCGATAAGTTGGTAACACAGAGGCAAAAGACAATTCAGGACAATTTTCAAAGTGCTTCAGGGCCTGCAGCTGTAAGACTCCTGTGGACTGCACAGCAGTGGTGTGCCTACATTTTTCTTCTTCACACAGCTCTAAAAACATAAGCAAGCAACTCTTGGCTGACTTCAGGAATCCAGTTGCCTATGTAAGATTCCTCACAGCACCTGCCAGTATTAACTGCCACTGGGAATGTTCACTGGTATCCTGAAATGGCACAAATCTGGATGTTTTATTATTTCTTTTTGCTCTTACTGAGTTGGAAAATTCACCATGTCTTCTAAAAATAAAAAATTCCCTGCTGAACACTATTAGGTGGATTTAAAAACTTTTGTTTGCTTTTTAAAAGCAGAGATGAGTCCTTGTACGCTAAAGGCTTGCTCTCTCAGAGAACAAGTCATACATAGTTATCATGGAATTACTAACAGAGCTGTAAATGTATGAGAATGATCAAGATAGATGAAAAATGAAAACAATGGGAAGCAACAGAAAACAGATGTTGAAAGGAGAAGAAAATGATAAGAAGTTTCAGATGATGAAACAGAGATGGAGACAGGAAAAGAAAAAAGAATTCCCTGTGAGTTGCCAAGTTCAGAGGGACCCTGGCTGGTGCCATTCTCTGTGCCTTCAGGATTAGATAAGGTTCTTTCACTTCAGTGCTCATTTGTGCAGTGTCCTAAAAAAAGTGCTCCAGGAATTCAATTCGGTAGCTTCTTAGCACTGTAAGAGGTGTTACAACCATGAGAGGCACGGGAGATTTTCAAATCATGGCCCCTGATCTCAAGAAGATCACGCTCTGGATTATAGTTTGTGTTTTATGCATTTATGTATTATTTATTTACGGTAAATTCCTTTCATGCTGCTCTGAGCTCATTCTTAGAGTCAGTATCAGTGGGAGGAGCAAAAGCATCTGTGATAATGGTTCTGTCCTACAGCAGAATAAACTCCTGGGTAGCTGTTTTTGAATTTGCCTTTATAGATGGAATGCAAAAGGCCAGAATTCAATAACTGCAGTGGTTAAGGCATTTACAATAAATGATTTTTTAGAAGTTTTTTTTTGTTTTGATTACCTTAAACTATTTAAACAGATCCCATAATAGTGTGGCACAAAGATTTTGCTCATGTGACCATCCCCTTACCCCAAGGCTTTTTCAACAGTATGTTCCTTTATTCTCCTACATAAGCTTCATTCCAGCCAGACAAGGATAACTATGCACTCCCCACCCTGTGCATTTGCCCATCCCTGTCTTGTACCTGAAGAGACTTCCTTTGCCTCTAGACTCATCCAAATTTGGTAACATTTGTAACTGGGCTACGGACCACATCTTTTCTGAAGCCATCTCTGACTTTTCTAGATATTCCTGTGAACTTCTCATATTATTATTATTGCTAAGAATAATTACAAATAACACTAGATAGCAACCACCACTCTGACGATAAGAGTAGCTAATATTTTCTGGTCACTGTTCTAGCTTCACACACTCGGCCATGCTTCACATATATTATTTATAGTACTCAGTCCTCTTGACAATCCTAATCCTAAGGTGAGTTCTATTATTATTCTCACTTTTTGAAGAGGGAAACTAACTAAGGCTTACAGAAATTGAGTAACTTGCCCAATGATACCCAGAGTAAGTGATAGGGAATTATTGTCTGTATCATCAGTTTAGCATTTAACTATGAAGTGATCATTTGTGTCTCTTGAGTTGCTATTTATTGTGCAGTTATTAAAATATTTTCAATGCAGTATTTAAGTGGTTTTATTAAAAAGGAAAACTGAGATTTCAAATATAATACAAAAATGTACTCTTCTTTCAGCATTGAAGAGTGTAATGAGGAAACTGATTATAGAATCCCCGCTCCTATGTTACTAGGTATGTGACCTTGCCTAAAAGTCTCTAAGCCTTTATTTCTCCATGTGTAAAATGGCAAGAATAAAAGTCCCTACTACTCAGAGTTGTTGTAAAGATTTAATGAAATAAATACAATTCCACATAATAAACACTTAATATTATTGTTCTTGTTCTGATTTTTATTATAATAGATATTGAGGGAACAGAATAAGCAAATACATGAACAGAGTCTGGATAGATTAATGTTCCTGAATGAATAAATGAATATAAGATTTCCAGTGTTATGATATTGGTTCACTATGTATTGATAAACTCTCCACAATTTACTTTGTGTTTTTGATATTACAAATTTTCCAAATAAAAATTTTACTATAAAATTTCATAATCAATTGGACTATGAGGAATACTGATGAATTCAAATTCTTTTTTCCCCAAATGCTTACATATTAGATTTTTCTTGCAAACCTTTTCAAATGACCATCTTAACATTCTACTTTACCTACTTTTTATCTACTATTATTTAGTCTTAGCTAATACTTGTGTAATCCTGAAATAGATAATTGTATTCCTGGAACAGATGACACTGCATAGTACTGCTCTGTGTATTTCCTACTCTAGCAATCAACATGGAAACAAAACTTCCTGAAAATTCTTTATGAAGGTAATGAGCTAATCCTGATTTTAACAGTTTTCTTCCGAAGTATCACATGCCAAATCAAATATTATCTGCCCAGAGTAGTGGCCCCCTTTTTGCAATGCTTGACTATATTACCACTTTGTAACTGAGAGTTTCCTGTGGTACTGCCCTAACATGTTCCAAAACATTAACTACAGAACAAAGGACAAAACACAGCAGGCAGATTTTATGTCTACATCACATTTATATAGCACCCATACATTGAGGTCTCATTTCCAAACAAGATCACTGAGTTGGTAGCTTAGCAAATGCAGCTTGTAACACTATCTGGCTTCTGAACAGATTGAATTGTCAGACTAACTGAAGGGAATTAGAGAAATAACTGCTAAATGATTTCAATGACACACTATGTGAAGTAATCTTACATGAAATGCATATGCAGTTACGGTATCATATTAGGGACAAGAAAAAGGCAGTTAATGTTAATATACACCAGTTAAGTGCTAGAAATTTCACTATCTTTGGTTGATTTCCATAGGTGCCTTGTAAAGTAAGTAGTACTATCCTCATTTCAGAGAAATTACATAATTTGCCTACAATCACAAAACTAAAAATTAATAAGACAGGATTTGTATTTCGATGTATTTTCAACTTGCTATTTCTCAAAGTAAAGAGAACATTATTTAAAATATTTACAGAGGAAAACAGTGACATGGAATTGGTTTATTCTGAAGGACTGAAGATAGAACTTCCCAGACCTATTTATCTAAAGAGCTTAAAAAGTTCAGTTTATATTTAAATGTATGCTCTTTACATTTTTTTTTTCAGTAGGACTATAGTTCACATTTTTCTATCCATATTGTGAGAAGGAAGATATGTTTCCTGGAGTAGTATCCATTTGGAGCATGTACATTTAGTTGCCCCTTGTGTTATTAGGTTATTAGTCTGGTTTTTGTTTTGTTTTTGAGACAGAGGCTCACTCTGTTGCCCAGGCTGGAGTGCAATGGTGTGATCTCCGCTCACCGCAACCTCTGCCTCCTGTGTTTAAGCAATCCTCCTGCCTCAGTCTTCCGAGTAGCTGGGATTACAGGCGCCCACCACCATGCTCAGCTAATTTTTGGATTTTTAACAGAGATGGGGTTTCATGATGTTAGCCAGACTGGTCTGGAGCTCCTGACCTCAAGCAATCCACCCATCTCGGCTTCCCTGCTGGGATTACAGGCGAGAGCCACCACACCCAGCCAGTCTGATTTTCCTATTGTTTTATTTCAGTTTTGTGAAATAGGTGTGGCCATTTGGAAGCTGAAATATCATTTCTGAATCTCAATTTTCCTTTGATGGATTACAGATTCTAAGATCTTACTCAATCTCTATATTTATTGTTTTAGTTTTGGTGATATGCAAGAAAAAGTACAGCTCATCAGCTGACTATAAGATGTTGCATACACAGGCTTCCTCATCATGGTGTTCTTAGGATGCCAGCCCAGGAATATGCCTTAAAAGGTATCCACTACATGCCTGATGAATTTCAGCAGCTCCAAATATCTTCATTTATTAATATGCAATCAGCATATGTTAAAAATTATTAGATATAATCTGCTGAAATAAATGTATTGAGATTTTTGTTGCTGGCTCTGATGGAATAGTGTATATCAGATTAACCTTATTGAGTACAACTATGTAAGCTGGAGAAAAATATTTTCATACACACACAACGACAAAACTGGAGCACGAACAAAACCAAGAACATAAGAACAAGAACAAAATAAGGGTTGAAAGACATCAGAGAGAATCAAAACAGCCAGTAGTTTAGGGGCCAAGATCCTGGAGAGAAGCAAAACCCATTTATTGGGGAGCCCTATATTCAGTGCTGTTTTTTTCCTTTGGGAGATTTTCCAGTTCAGTGAGATGCCTAGAGGCTGAACAGAAAGTTGCAGCCTGGGACTTGCAGGACTCTGACAGGGTTAGGGGGACAAACAACAGGGTTCAAGTCCACCAAGGCAGCCAGGACTTGGGGGGTCACGATTCCAAAGATAAAGGAAATGATGGCATGTTTCACTTCTGAAGCTGCCTGTGCATGAGAGGAAAGGCTATGAGGACTAAGCAGAAAGCGGCTGCTCAGAAGCTAGGAAGCTAAGTAATGAATTCAAGAGTCTCATAGTATTGGGGAATGAAAAAATGGAGTTCAGAGACAAGGAGGAGGGCCTTCCAGAAAACACAATAGACTTTCACTGGAGTCCAGGGTCCCCTCAACAAATTTCCACTTTGTCTCAAGAAAGGGACAAATTATAAATAGACTGGTTAACCTTCACAAGGCCTGAAACCCATTTCCTTTCCTTTCCTTTCCCTCCCTCCCTCCCTGCCTCCCTCTCTTTCTTTCCTTTGATGGAGTTGCTCTGTTCCCTAGGCTGGAATGCAATGGTATGATCTTGGTTAACTGCAACACTGCAACCTCTGCCTCCCGGGTTCAAGTGATTCTCCTGCCTCAGCCTCCCAAGTGGCTAGGATTACAGGCGCTCACCACCACACCCAGGTAATTTTTGTATTTTTGGTAGAGATGGGGTTTTACTATGTTGGCCAGGCTGGTCTCAAACTCCTGACCTCATGAACAGCCTGCCTCGGCCTCCCAAAATGCTAAGATTACAGGTATGAGCCACCGCACCCAGCCTTCTTCTTTTTTTTTTTTAGATGCAGTTTTGCCCTGTTGCCCAGGTTGGCACGCAGTGGCGTGATCTCGGCTCACTGCAACCTCCACCTCCCAGGTTCAAGCAATTATCCTGTCTCAGCCTTCTGAGTAGCTGGCATTACAGTCATGTGCCACCACACCCGGATAATTTTTGTATTTTAGTAGAGACAGGGTTTCACCATGTTGGCCAGGCTGGTCTCAAACTCATGACCTCAAGGGATCCACCCACCTTGGCCTCCTAAAGTGCTGGGATTATAGGCGTGAACCACTGCACCTGGCTTCTTTCTTTTTTTTTTTTTAATGATACAATATGCTGGGATTTATTAGGAATATATAGACGATATACCGAGGGACTCTAATTGTGGAACAACTGACTCTCTTAGAGGAGGTAAAGGAAGGCTTCACTGGGAAAGTAATCTTTGAGCTGCGGAAACTCATTTTCTACTGGATCAAGATGGTCTGCTATATTCAATTTGTCTTTCAAAAGAAATTAAATTCTCTTAAGACGGAAAATTTTGAACTTATCCTGAGGTTGCACCCTGACTGCCATCTATGGAAATTTAGCCTGCAATAGCTTTTGTTTGGCCTGCACAGCATTTGCTTTCTTCATGTGCATTTGAGTGCTTTTAGGAGGAGTCTGTGTTCTCCAGTTTTTCTACAGTCCTCATCGATTCCTATAGTCTCACAATAAGCCCATTTCAGCCATTTAAGTTACTAGCTTGAGCCTAAAGGCATTTGCTACATATCTGAAAGCAGGTGAATGACATACAACAGATCTAGGCTGTAAACCAAGAAACGTGATGGTAGTGACAGAGGAGCTATGGGATCCGCAATCCGCATGAAGGAAATACCTGTAAGTGAATGCGACCATCATGGGGAGAGCCCATAGTATCAGAGAAGAGTCAGAGACTAAGTTTACAGCTTCAGCTCTTCGGCCTCTCAGTTTTCTTTATATAGCTCCTGAGATAAACACTTCTTTTTGTTCATTTATTCATTTATAACGATTTGCATTTGTAAAATATTTCATAGTTTACAAATTTATACCCAATTTTTACACAATGCTTAGGACAAAATTTACGGCCAAAATCAGCACCTCTGAAAAGTGGATAACTCAGGTTGCTTTGGTAAAACAGAGGTTGCTTGACACTTAACTGGGTGCACCTTCTGCTAAACCTGACAGCCAAACATTACAAAATGTTAGCATAAGATATACCTTTAAAAGTATTTTTTTTTAAAATGTATTCTCCCCTCTCCAACATTTGAGTAAGAAAAGAGATATGAACACAATTTTAGGTCCTGGAAAAATTTATCAGTTAACACAAATACAAAGAATCTGAATGATGAGGTAAAAACCAATCCCAAATGCAGTTTGCTTTGTTCTGCACTAATTTAAAGAGGAGGTAAGTATCTTGCTTACTTTAAATCTTGTAGGTTTCTTCTTTCAAGTATGAGAGTGTGCTAGATCTTCTGGCACACAAAGTAAAGGCTCACAGAGCCCAGGAAAAGCATACCATTACTACATTGTATAAAATGCAATATATGTGGCCATGGTTTCCATTCTTTTGCATTTGCTGAGGAGTGATTTACTTCCAATTATGTAGTCAATTCTAGAGTAGGTGTGATGTGGTGCTGAGAAGAATGTATATTCTGTGGATTTGGGGTGGAGAGTTCTGTAGATGTCTATTAGGTCCGCTTGGTCCAGGTCTGAGTTCAAGTCCTGCATATCCTTGCTAACTTTCTGTCTTGTTGATCTAATACTGACAGTGGAGTGTTAAAGTCTCCTGCTATTATTGTGTGGGAGTCTAAGTCTCTTTGTAGGTCATTAAGAACTTGCCTTATGTATCTGGGTGCTCCTGTAATGGGGGCGTATATATTTAGGATCGTTAAGTCTTCTTGTTGCATTGATCCTTTTACCATTACGTAATGCCCTTCTTTGTCTCTTTCGATCTTTGTTGGTTTAAAGTCCATTTTATCAGAGACTAGGATTGCAAATCCTACTTTTTTTTGCTCTCTGCTTGGTAGATCTTCCTCCATCCCTTTATTTTGAGCCTATGTGTGTCCTTGCAGGTGAGATGGGTTTCCTGGATATAGCACACCGATAGGTTTTGACTTTTTACCCAATTTGCCAATCTGTGTCTTTTGATTGGGGCATTTAGTCCATTTACATTTAAGGTTAATATTGTTATGTGTGGATCTGATGCTGCCATTTTGATGCTAGCTGATTGTTTTTCCCATTAGCTGATGCAGTTTCTTCATTGTGTCGATGCTGTTTACCATTTGGTATGTTTTTGGAGTGGCTGGTACTGGTTGTTCCTTTCTAGGCTTAGTGTTTCTTTCAGGAGCTCTTGTAAAGCAGGCCTGGTGGTGATGAAATCTCTAAGCAACTGCTTGTTCATAAAGGATTTTATTTCTTCTTCGCTTATGAAGCTTAGTTTGGCTGGATATGAAATTCTAGGTTGAAAGTTCTTTCCTTTAAGGATGTTGAATATTGGCTTCCACTCTCTCCTGGCTTGTAGGGTTTCTGCTGAGAAATCCTTTGTGAGTCTGATGGGCTTCCCTTTGTGGGTAACCTGACCTTTATCTCTGGCTGCCCTTACCATTTTTTCCTTCATTCAACCCTGGTGAATCTGACGATTATGTGCCTTGGGGTTGCTCTTCTTGAGGAATCTCTTTGTGGTGTTCTTTGTATTTCCTGGACTTGAATGTTGGCCTGCCTTGCTAGGCTGGGGAAGTTCTCCTGGATAATATCCTGAAAAGTGTTTTCCAGCTTGGATTCATTCTCTCCGTCACATTCAGGTACACCTATCAAGCGTAGATTAGGCCTTTTCACATAATCCCATATTTCTTGGAGGCTTTGCTCATTTCTTTTTACTCTTTTTTCTCTAATCTTGCCTTCTCATTTTATTTCATTGAGTTGATCTTCAATCTCTGATATCCTTTCTTCTGCTTGGTCGATTCGGCTATTGAAACTTGTGTATGCTTCATGAAGTTCTCATGTTGTGTTTTCAGCACCATCAGTTCATTTATATTCCTTTCTAAGCTGTTTTTTCTCATTAGCATTTCATCAAACCTTTTTTCAATGTTCTTAGTTTCTTTGCATTGGGTTAGAACATGATCTTTTAGCTCAGAGAAGTTTGTTATTACCCGCCTTCTGAAACCTGTTTCTGTCAATTCATCAGATTAATTCTCCACATCTCTCAGACCACAGTGTAATCAAATTAGAACTCAGAATTCAGAACCAAACTCAGAACCACACAACTTCACGGAAACTGAACAACTGGCTCTTGAATGTTGACTGGATAAACAATGAAATGAAGGCAGAAATAAAAATGTTCTTCGAAACCAATGAGAACGAAGACACAATGTACCAGAATCTCTGGAACACATTTAAAGCAGTGTCTAGAGGAAAATTTATAGTAATAAATGCCCACATGAGAAGCAAGGAAAGATCTAAAATCGACACTCTATCATCAAAATTGAAAGAGCTAGAGGAACAAGATCAGAAAAACTCAAAAGCTAGCAGAAGACAAGAAATAACTAAGATCAGAGCAGTACTGAAAGAGATAGAGACACAAAAAATCCTTCAAAAAAAAATCAAATCCAGGAGCTGGTTTTTTGAAAACATAAAAAAAAAAAAAAAATAGACAGACCACTAGCCAGATTAATAAAAAAGAACTGGGAGAAGAATCAAATAGATGCAATAAAAAACGATAAAGGGGATATCACCACAGATTCCACAGAAATACAAACTACCATCAGAGATTACTATAAACAACTCTATGCATATAAACCAGTAAACCTGGAAGAAATGGATACATTCCTGGACACTTACACCCTCCCAAGACTAAACCAGGAAGAAATCGAAACCCTGAATAGACCAATGACAGGGGCTGAAGGTCAGGCAGCAATTAATAGCATACCAACCCAAAAAAGCCCAGGTCCAGATGGGTTCCCAGCCGAATTCTACGAGACACACAAAGAGGAGCTGGTACCATTCCTTCTGGAACTATTCCAAAAAATACAAAAGGAGGGAATCCTCCCCAAATCATTTTATGAGACCAACATCATCCTGATACCAAAACAAGGAAGAGACTCAACAAGAAAAGAAAACGTCAGGCCAATACCGATGAATAACATAGATGCAAAAATCTTCAATAAAATACTGGCAAACCAATTGCAACAGCACATCAAAAAGCTTATCCACCACGATAAAGTAGGTTTCATCCCGGGGATGCAGGGCTGGTTCAACATATGCAAGTCTATAAAGGTAATTCACCACATAAACAGAACCAAAGACAAAAATCACATGATTATCTTAATAGATGCAGAGAAGGTCTTTGACAACATTCAATAGCCCTTTATGCTAAAGACCCTCAATAAACTAGGTATCGATGGAATGTATCTCAAAATAATAAAAGCTATTTACGACAAACCCACAACCAATATCATACTGAATGGGCACAAACTGGAAGCATTCCCTTTGAAATCTGGCACTGGACAAGGATGTCCTCTCTCACCACTCCTATTCAATATAGTACTGGACGTTCTAGTCAGAGCTATCAGGCAAGAAAAAGAAATAAAAGGTATTCAGTTGGGAAAGGAGGAAGTCAAATTGTCTCTATTGCAGATGACATGATTGTATATTTAGAAGAACCTATAGTCTCAGTCCAAAAGCTCCTGAAACTAATTAGCAACTTCAGCAAAGTCTCAGGACACAAAATCAATGTGCAGAAATCACAAGCATTCCTATACACCAATAACAGACTTAAAGAGAGCCAAATCAAGAACGAACTGCCATTCACAATTGCTACAAAGAGAATCAAATACCTAGGAATACAACTAACAAAGGATGTAATGGACCTCTTCAAGGAGAACTACAAACTGCTGCTCAGCGAAATTAGAGAGGACACAAACAGATGGAGAAATATTCCATGCTCATGGTTAGGAAGAATCAATAGCATGAAAATGGCCATACTGCCCAAAGTAATTTATAGATTCAACGCTATCCCCATCAAGCTACCAATGACCTTCTTCACAGAACTGGAAAAAACCACCTTAAACTTCATATGTAACCAAAAGAGAGCCCACAAAGCCAAGTCAATTCTAAGCAAAAAGAACAAAGCTGGAGGTATCACGCTACCTGACTTCAAACAATACTACAAGGCTACAGTAATCAAAACAGTATGGTACTGATACCAAAACAGACATATAGGCCAGTGGAACAGAACAGAGGCCTTGGAGGCAATGTCACACATCTACAACCATCTGGTCTTTGACAAACCTCACAAAAACAAGCAATTGGGAAAGGACTCCCTGTTTAATAAATGGTGCTGGGAAAACAGGCTAGCCATGTGCAGGAAGCAGAAACTGTACCCCTTCCTGACACTAAAATTAACTCCAGATGGATTAAAGACTTAAACATAAGACCTAACACCATAAAAACCCTAGAAGAAAACCTAGGCAAAACCATTCAGGACATAGGCATAGGCAAGGACTTCATGACTAAAACACCAAAAGCATTGGCAACAAAAGCCAAAATAGACAAATGGGATCTAATTAAACTCCAGAGCTTCTGCACAGCAAAAGTAATAATCATTAGTTTGAACCATCAACCAACAGAATGGGAAAAAATTTTTGCAATCTACCCATCTGACAAAGGACTTATATCCAAAATTTACAAAGAACTAAAACAGATTTACAAGAAGAAAACAAACAAACCTATTCAAAAGTAGGCAAAGGATATGAACAAACACTTTTCAAAAGAAGATATATATGAGGCCAACAAACATGAAAAATGCTGACCATCACTGGTCATTAGAGAAATGCAAATCAAAACTACATTGAGATACCATCTCACGCCAGTTAGAATGGCAATCATTAAAAAGTCTGGAGACAACAGATGCTGGAGAGGATGTGGAGAAATAGGAACATTTTACACCGTTGGTGGGAGTGTAAATTAGTTCAACCACTGTGGAAGACAGTGTGACGATTCCTCAAGGACCTAGAAATAGAAATTCCATTTGACCCAGCAACCCCATTACTGAGTATATATCCAAAGGATTATAAATCATTCTATTATAAGGACACATGCACACGTATGTTCATTGCAGCACTATCTACAATAGCAAAGACTTGGAACCAACCCAAATGCCCAACGATGATAGACTGGACAGGGAAAATGTGGCACATATACATCATGGAATACTATGCAGTCATAAAAAACGATGAGTTTGTGTCCTTTGTAGGGACATGGATGAACCTGGAAACCATCATTCTCAGCAAACTGACACAGAAACAGAGAAACAAGCGCCACACGTTCTAACTCATAGGCGGGTGTTGAACAATGAGCACACATGGACACAGGGAGGGGAGCATCACACACTGAGATCTGTGGGTGGGGGGACTAGGGGAGGGACAGCAGGGGGCAGGGAGTTGGGGAGGGATAACATGGGGAGAAATGCCAAGACAGGTGATGGGGATGGAGGCAGCAAACCACATTGCTATGTATGTACCTATGCAACAATCCTGCATGTACCCCAGAACCTAAAATGCAATTTTATATATATCTATATCTATATATATGAGAAAAAAAAGAAAAAAATTGCAATATATGTGGTAATAGAGTGCTCAGAAAATGGAAAAATCACAGGAAAAAAGGCTAAAAGATTAAAATACATTATGAATTAGAGCAGAAGAAACAGAGGTACCTGTTTGGACAGAGGTAGTCAGGTGTCAAAATGTATAGTCTGTTCAAGCCCCTCATTACTAAAACTGTATTTGTGAAGACGTTTACTGGCAGATCAGGCCCTGACACTTTTATTTCAAGAACCCAGATGAAACAGAGGTGAATATCCTGCAGTCTATCTAAAGAACTATGCCTGGCCAATCAAAAGGCTAACGAGGAGGCAATGTTAGACACTGTCACTCACTGTGAAATGGAGTTAGCTTGTCCCTCAAAAACACAGAAATGATTCACCAACCCAGGTGCTACTGAACATGGGGCAGAGTGGCACAACTTGATTAAGAAAATTTAAGTACACCTCCTTGTCTCAGCTTCTATATATTTATTTGTGAAGTTATAGAAACTTTTAGGGATGTTTTGAAGGGTGCATGAGGCATTCATCAGTCTCTCCGAATTCTCACTCTACAAAACAAATGCGGTGATTTTTTTTCACTGAATTTGACATGGCTCTGGGACAAATCAATGATAGAGTCCCAGCCTCCTCTGGCTTCTACATGTTTATTCCAGGGTTTTCTGGGAAGACTGCTTTTCCGCTCTTCATGAAGAGTTCATGTACTAGTGTCCAATGGAAACAAAGTGACATTTCTTATTACTGTTGGCTGTTGGAAAGCAATTGCAAAGGGAGTGCCTTGAAACAATTAGTCCTCTGTAACTGATTATTTAACAATGTGTATTTCCCAAGAGCTGTTTATCTTCCAAAGGAAGCAGCCAAGACTAAATATGTAAGTCTAAGCAGACACCTGCACTGAACCCTTCTGGATACTAAGCGGGAATTAAAGGGGATTATTAATTTGATCCTATATTCCATTTGGGATGAAACCTATATTTTTTTATGGGCAAAGAAAGATGTTCCATTTCTTATGATGCCTCAAAACCTATTTTCATTTGGGAAAAATCTCTTTATAAAAGATGGCTTTAATTTTAAAACTGAAATTCAACATATACCAATGAGAGACACATAGAAAGCAAGAAAAGGAAGGGTAAAAGGTGGGAGGAGAGAGAGAGGGATAGAGAAAAAACTGTTTTTTTTTTTTTTAATAAGGAAAATATTTTATGTGTTCAAGGCACTGTAGTGACCACCAAAGCATAATTTTTAAAAACAGGTAGAATAAACTGTTTCTACCTTTCAGTCACTTATTTCCAGTTTAAGACATGGGGCTAGAATGTAAATGGTTTTAATCAACTGGATCCTTAAGTCTGAATATGGACTGTATATTTTTAGCTACAAATTCCATGTTGTAACTCCCCTCTCTGAAATAGGAAATGATTCAAAACGTGCCAGGGAACATCTCGAGACCAGATGCTTGTACAAACGAACATGTACGAGTCAGTCACAGAGAAACAGTCAAACAGTGCTCTGGAGAATGCAATCTCGTAACTGACATACTGAGAAGTGTCATATCCCAATACTGTGCAAAGCTCTGCTCACTTGCCAGCTTATGCATTCCAAGAAGAATGCATTTCAGATTTTGGAAAGCTTCTACGCATATGAACCTTCTCCGCAATATTTTCTAGCATCTCCAAGCAGCTCATGCCGATTACTGCTGGCTACTCATTATCGCATGTGGAATTCTCTACATGTGAGAAAACTGTCAGTGAAATTCTGACACAGTAAATGCGAGTGACCCCCTAAGAGAAAACCTGAAATAAATGCTGTATTTCAGCCTGAATCTGACTGGTTCGGGTTAAAAATAGAAGAAATATTTCAGCACATAATTACAACTAGGAGTGATATGCAAAATATTTAATAATGAGTGTGGCATAAGCACTGCCAAATCAGAATGGCTGCAGGTCTAGCGCTGTATTGGCATCCTCGAGGCTCCCTGTCTGGAAGCCTAGAGATGCTTCTAACCGCAGTGAGTGGAAGCCTGAAACACCTGCAAGGTTTAGACAGCAGCTATTTTCAATATTTTAATTGATAGGGTTCTGCCAGGGTCTACCAGCTGAGTATCAACCTGGTGATTATTACCACTAAATGATGATACAAATTTGGATATACCTTGGCCTGAGTAGTTTAAGAAATTTATGACCTATAAGAATTAGCATGAATCCCCTTAGAAATGACAAACTCAAGTCAGTTTTTTAAAATATACGTTACTGGATTAATGGAACAGAAAAATAAAAAATATTAAACCTAGTTTCTTATGAATTTCTTGTGGACAATATAGAGACAATTGGTTATACGACAGATCATAAGTACTATCATAATAAACTGATATCACACTGATAAAGTTTCCTAGTTTTGTAACAGTAGCTGTCATTGGCCTTGTCCAAACTTTTATAAATGAACAAGCAGATTTAGAAAGTCAGTATACTGGACATCTGTTACTTTGGCCTGTATAGCGCTTTTGTCCCCTTTTGTTGGTAAGAGAATCCTTTCTTCTGGCAGGAATTCTATTCAATGTGGCTTTTATGAAACCAACTTTACTCTTTCCATTATTGGATTCTGTTCATGACCTAGGCCTGGACGGAGTACTAGTCACCCTATGATTGGTTCCTGCATGAGATGTGACCCAGGATGGTACCATTTGCTCCTCCACAGGATTTTCTTATCGCGGAATAACCTCTTTCCTGCTGAGGCTGGAAAGCTGGTAGGTGAGTCTGGCACTGTGGCGGCCACCATGATCGATGCACTTGGAAAGCCTATGTAGCGTAAGGAAACACAGAACCCCAAGGCCTTTGGAATCTGGGTTCACTAGGCATGTAACTATAAAAGCACTTTTCTTCTCTCTTGAAGTTAGAGTCCCTCTTTTAACATAAAATAAAGCACAATGAAAATCAGGATTTGTTAACCTCACATCAAGCACATTATGGGGAAGTGGCAAAAGCACAATTACCATGTTCATGCTGACATGTTATATAGTAGCTACTGGAATTAGGAACAAATTCTGAATGAATAAACCTGAAAGAGCATTTTCACCGTCATTCTCTATGTTCTGCTCACCTTTGATATCCAACAGTTTAATTTTTTAAACTATCAAGAAATGTAAATAATAAGGATAGACCAATAATAATTTGAGTAAAAGTTCAGTTCTTGGGGAAGATGAACTCCTTATGTTCAAGGAAGATTATTAAACAATAAAAATTAATAGTAAATGTTTAGAATGATGATTTTTTAGACCTTACTTTTGCATTTTTATCCATTATGCTTTGCAAAACACTTCATATGCATTTTTCTAAACGTGCAAATTTATTATAAGTTTGGTATTCAACGTTGAAATTTTAGGAAGTGAGAAATTTCAGGTAAATATTTTAGATAATATTTTAAGTGATCAAGATTTTCTTAAAGTACATCAGACACTAAATATAAAAAATTCAGGCTAGACAAAGTAGCTCATGCCTATAATCCCAGCAGTTTGAGAGGCTGAGGTAGGAGGATCACTTGAGGCCAGGAGTTCAAGAGCAGCCTGGACAACATAGTGAGACCTTGTCTCTACAAAAAAAATAAAAATAAAAAAATAGCCAGGCATGGTGGTGTGTGCCTGTAGTTCAGCTACTTGGGAGTATGAGGCAGGAGGATTGCTTGAGCCAGGAGGATTGCTTCAGCAGTGAGCTATGATCACATCACTGCCCTCCAGCTTGGGAGACAGAGCAAGACCCTGTCTCAAAGGAAAAAAAAAAATATATAGAGAGAGGACAGAGGTGGCTAGAGATCCTGAGATCTCAGATTCTAGAATGTGTGTTGATAAATAATTTTTTAAAAACTTAAAAAAGATCAGAATACTATAGAAATACCCTTTTCAATCATCAGTTTTAGAGCACCTATGACATCATAATAATCTGGAATAAAAAGTAAGTCAGTAATCTCTGAGCAAAATGCAGTAAGCAAGCATAAGCTACATAATATGCTTTTATGGTCACAGGTGTTGACAAAAGTCAGTAGAGAAATACAAAAGCCATTCGGGGGGTAAAAAAAATATAAGTGTTTATGGATCATACTTAAAAAATCTTACTATTAATACTATAGAGCCATATTCCATGCCTAAATTGAATATCTGGTTTATAAGTTAAATGAACCAAAATAAACTCTAGAGAAAGGATGTTTTCCAAATGTTTCTTAGTAGGCATTACTTTTAGGACTGATTCAGTGAGTACCTGGTACCAGGAATGTGCCAGTGTGCCAGGTGCATTGCTGCTTCAGTAATGCCTGGATTGCATTAAGCTCATTAAACGTGAGTCTGAAATAATTTTAGTTTTTACTTATTCTTAGCTTCTAATAAGTTCTTCAAAGAAAGAGACCAAAATTTTTTCTTATATGTACCAGTGGCATATACTATTATGTTCTACAGTCCTCCTTTATTTACACTTCCATAAGAACCTCAATAAACTTTTCCTGTGTATGTGGTTTCATAGGTTACCCAGGTTACCATTATAATCTTAAGGCTTACATTTATTTAATTACTGCTGACTGGCTCAATTACAGATTTAAGTTGTCTAATCTCCATTTAATCCCACTGATTTCTCTCTAAGCAATCCATTTCTTGATGATCTTTCAACATAGTTTATATACTTTCTTTCTAGAAACTGCTCCATACCTTTTTAAAATTTTTATCTTATGCTTTGAACCCATTTTTTTTTCAACAAATAACTTGGCCTCTTGCCTTTAAGAGAAAAGAGAGGACATTGCATGCAAATGCCAACATTCCGCATTTTCAGCTCCAGAGTAGTAGTTTTTCATGTTCACCAATCATTCCTTCTTTCCTCAGTCTCAGAGAGAAAAAAAAAATTGCTACTCCTCCCTCAGAGAAGCCCTCTCTCTTCTGTTCTACCTGCCTCATCCATGATCTTGCCATGACAATAAATCTTTCTTCCAGTTGTCAATTTTTCCTTTGCTGGTTCTTGTCACAATAAAACAAAACCAAAAAATCTCCTTTGAACCAACCGACCTTCCTTCCTAAGTTATTTCTTTCTCTCTTTGCAGTCTCTATTTCACTTCTTTTTCTCAAACTGTAGTTCCTAGACCAGCTGAATCAGCACTACCTGGAAACTTATTAGAAATGCAAATGATCAGATTCTGCCCAGACCTACTGGATCAGAAACTCTGGGTGTGGGGCCTAAATCTGTGTTTTAACAAGCCCCCCATGGACTTCTGCTGCACATAATGGTTTGGGAACCACTGCTGTAGGCCGCATTGCTCCTCAGTTCTCATGCTATTTAACTTCTCTGCTACACTAGCCAGAGTTAGGAATTGCATCCTCTTGAGCTTTCTTTTCTACCCACAATTGCAAACCCTATCCAGGTTCTCTTCCTAGCTCTCCGATCACTCATTAACAATTTCTTTCATTAGCCCTATCTCTGTACCCAGTTACTAAAACACTGGCATACAGTATTTAGCAATGTCTCCTAAATCTCACCAACATCATTGCTTATTGCCTAGACCTTGCTCTTTATGTGATCTACATTTGGACTAAAGGTATTCAGTGCCCAGCCATTCATTCAAGCCAGGAATTTCTAAGTGATGTTCCTCTCTCACACTTCACATTCCTACATTTAATTGGTTAACCAAATTTCATTAATATTTACCTCATATTCCTCATGGACCAGAAGAATTAATATTGTTAAAACAACCATACCAGCCAAAGCAATCTACAGAGTCAATGCAATCCCTATCAAAATGCCAATGACATTCTTCACAGAAATAGAAAAAAAAATCCTAAAATTTGCATGGACTCACAACAGACCTCAAATAACTAAAACAATTCTGAGCAAAAGAACAAAGCTGAAGGCATTGTACTATCAGAATTTGAAATATACTACAAAGCTATAGTAACCAAAACAGCATGGTATTGGCATAAACAAAGACACATGGACCAATGGAACAGAACAGAGAAGCACAAAGTTAATCCACATTATCTACAGCCTGATTTTTGACAGAAGGCAGCTAGAACATTAATTGGGAAAAGGACAGACTCTTCAATAAAGGTTACTAGGAAACCTGGATGTACACATGCAAAAGAATAAATCTAGACCCCCAATTCTCACCCTATACAAAAACCAACTTAAAATGGATCAAAGGCCTAGATATAAGACCCAAAACTATAAGATTACTGAAAGAAAACAATGTGAAATGCTTCACTTTATAATTTTATAAAAGATTCTTATTTATAAAAGGTTTATAAATATAAAAGGATATTAAATATAAATGAAAGGTTTTAAAGACTATTAAATATAAATAAAAGGTTTATAAATATAAAAGGATATTAAATAAGAATCTATTTATAAATTTATAAGAATCTAAAGATTCTTATTTATAAAATCTTTTCCCAGATCCATGTTCTGAAGCTTTTATAAAATGCTTATTTTATAAACAAATAGGATTATGTCAAACTAAAAAGCCTCTGCACAGCAGGAAACAATTAACAAAGTAAGAAAGACAACCTAAAGGATGAGAGAAAATATTTGTAAACTATTCATCTGTCAGATAATATGCAGAACATACAAGGAACTCAAACATTTCAACAGCAAAACCCAATCCAAATAAAACATAGGCAAATGATCTGAACAGTTATACAAATGGTCAACCAATATATGAAAAAATGCTCAGCATCACTAATCATCAGGGAAGTGCAAATCAAAGCCAAAGTGAGGTATCATCTCACCCCAGTTAGGATGGCTATCATCAAAAAGACGAAAAATAAATGCTGGTGATGATGCAGAGAAAACAGAACTCTTCTACACTGCTGGTGGGAATATAAACTAGTACAACCACTATGGAGAACAGTATGGAGGCTCCTTAAAAAGTTGCCCACAGAACTACATATGATTCAGCCATCCCACCACCGAGCATTTATCTAAAGGAAAGAAAAATCAGTGTATTGAAGAGACATCTGCACACCCATGTTTGTTGCAGCACTATTTGCAATAGCCAAGATGTAGAATCAACCTAGGTATCCAACAACCAATGAATGGGTAAGGAAAATGTGGTAAATACACACAATGGAATACTATTCAGCCATAAAAAATGATGGCCAGGTGCAGTGGCTCACGCCTATAATCCTAGCACTTTGGGAGCCCAAGGTGAATTGCTTGAGTTCAGGAGTTCAAGACCAGCCTGAGCAACATGGTGAAACGCTGTCTCTGCAAAAAAAATAATACAAAAATTTAGCCAGGCATGGTGGCATATGTCTGTAGTCCCAGCTACTCAGGAGGCTGAGGTGGAAGAATCACTTGAGCCTGAAGTGGAGGTTGCAGTGAGCTGAGATTGTGCCACTGCATTCCAGCCTGGGTGACAGAGTGAGATTCTGTTTCAAAAAAAAAAAAAAAAAAAAAATATATATATATATATATATAATATATATATATAGTGTGTGTGTGTATATATATATTATATATATTGTGTGTGTGTATATATATTATATATAGTATATATATACACATATATGTAAAATACACACATATATATAATATATATATTATATATATATGTGTGTGTGTATTTTATATATATGTGTATATATATACACAATCTTTTCATCTATATATATGTGTGTGTGTGTA
This sequence comes from Alouatta palliata, assembly GCA_004027835.1. NCBI lineage: Eukaryota > Metazoa > Chordata > Mammalia > Primates > Atelidae > Alouatta > Alouatta palliata. The sequence goes on from PVKV010022447.1 coordinate 29,948, forward strand.
TTTTATACATATGTGTACATATATATGTGTATATATATATGTGTATATACACACATATATATAAAACACACACACACACACACACACACACACACATATATATATAGATGAAAAGGTTGGTGCAAATGTAACTGTGGTTTTTGCCATTACTTTTAATGACAAAAATCACAATCACTTTTGCACCAATCCAGTATCATTTACGGCAACATAGATGGAACTGGAGGACATTATGGTAAGAGAAATAAGCCAAGAACAGAAAGTTAGACATTGCGTGTTCTCACTCATGCGTGGACGCTAAAAATGTTGATCTCATAGATGTAAAAAGTAGAACAGAGTGTACTAGAGGCTGGGAAGGGTGGAGGAAAGGGGATACGGAGAGATTTGTCAAAAGACATAAAATTACAGCTAGATAGAAGAAATAAGTTCTTTTGTTCTACAGCACTACAGGATGACTATAGTTAACAATACTTCATAGTTTCAAAGCACTAGCAGGAGGGTATTGAATATTCCCAACACAAAGTAATGATAAATGTTTGCGATGATAGATATGCTAATTCTTTTGATCTGATCACTACATGTTATATGTATCAATACATCACTATGTACCCATAAATATACAATTATTACATGTCCATTAATAAAATGAAAAGTGTTTATAACAACTCTCAAACCTGTCACCTACTTGTCCCAACTTGGTTCTAAACTTGCACCAACTTGGTTTTATTCCCAGGCACACTGCCAGAACATCTAGTCTGAAATAGGACAACAGCCTACCTACTCAGAGCTGCTCTTTTTTTTCAATATCCTCTCCTAAACATTTCCAGTTATCCTTCCAGTACAAGCATGTCCTCCAATTCAAAATGAAAAAAAAAATTAATTGACAAAATTAAAAAATATTAGAACAAAACAAAGAAAAAACACAACTTTGACGGCTTCCCCTTGCTTAAACACTGAAGTTCAGAATCCTGAGCATGGAAAGGGGGCATTTAAACCAATCTACCCTTTCTGTCTCCTCTCCCACCACTTCTTTTCTAATTGCAAGACCTTTCTTTTCCCTTTTCAACCCTTTGCTTAATCTAGGTGAGATTATCGCTTCTTGCAGCCTTGGCTAACAGTTTTCTCTGCCTGAAATTCCCATCTCTAACCATATACTCATTTATTATTTAATAAGCATTAAATGTGTCATAATCTCAGGGACAGGCAAAATGAATGAATTAAGTATATCAGGTCTGCTCAGAGCTTGGAAATTGCTGCCATGCAAATACTGTCTTCAAAAATAAAAAAGCCAGCAATTCAGGTTTTTAATGTGAAAATTCTCAATTTTAAAAGTTTGCAGCAAATATTTAAAAATCTAAAACAATCCTTTGTATAACACTGTGTGTCTGCTAAGCAAAACACACAGGCAGGATGTTGGTTTGGACCTTGCTCTTAGTTCCACCAGGCCCTAGGGATCCAAAGGTGACCAAAACCGAGCCTCTGCCTTGGTGGTCAACAGGCCCCTACTGATTCTCGAAATGCTCTGTTTACATGGCACCTGCCATACTTGATCCTTAGAGCTAGTTGTTTACTTTTTGAATCATTAGATCCCAGAGAGGCGGGGCTGTCTCTGTTCCACCTGGCAATAGTAAGGGCTCACCTGTAACTATAACCATAGATGTCTATATAGAAACTTGTACCAACTTGGTTCCAAACTTTTAGTTATTTTATATTTTTCCCACCCTAAGTTGATAATATGCCTTTATTAGGCACCATCATGTAAGCTATAATCTAACTAAAGACTTTGTCTGCTCAGGTGCAAACCTAGAAAATTCTTGGAGTACATTTCAAATGTATGCTACAATTCTGAAACTGTGTATATGTGTGTATGTTTGCCACACAGGATCCTTTCAAGATGGTAGCCAAAAAGAAGGACTATTTAGAAATAATTTTAGTAAATTTAAGAAATTATTTTAGTCTGGGGCAGACCTTTTCACTTTGGAAAATAAGAAAAATGTGTTCATTTGCTCCATATGTTAATACCAGGGTGAAACATTTTTCCATTTCACAAAAGTACTAAAAATGTCAGCTTTCATTTTTGCTGCAGTTATATAATTTCTAGTTATCCAAGCATGCTTACAAAATTAATTTAAGCTGAGCACTGGGGACTTAAGGGATGTCAGTCATGTTTTAGTGAACCAAACACTCTCATTTCACTAAGCATCACACTTAAGAGGGGACTGCTTGAACATTGCTATTTCACTCCTCAGTTGATCTAATTTCTAGACCCAGCCACAATCCAAATATGTGCATTGATCTTACATGGCTGCCATCTGCAAAGTTAATAGTTGATAAACATCAATCCTACTGAAAAAAAAATATGTTTGTGTAGTTACTTGGATGTTGTCAAAATGAAGGAGAGTAAATATTTTGTCTTCCCTAACTGTATATTGGGCAAGTTAGAATCCCAGTCATATTTCAAATGTTAAAGATTTAGGCTCCTATTATTTTATTTTACAACTCTGTATGATGTTATTGTATACACAAATTCACCTGCGTGTGGATGCTTGAATCTTTAATATTGAAACTCTACACATTGTGTTCAGTAAGACAAATGAATGTTGTCACCAACCAAACTGTAAGGCTTACCTGCAGACTGTTGAAAATGACAAAGAGAACCAACATCCAGAAGTGTCTGTAGGCCATGTGTAGTCCTCCCCAAAGCCATGTCACAGAAATCAGAGCAAAGAGATATAAAATCAGTGGAATTTCTAGAAATTAAAAAAAATAAAAGAATTTTTGAGCTTCAGAATACTGCACAGTCACATGTATACACAGTTATTTTTGTCTTCTTTTTGTGGTATCCATTTTGAGAGAACAACCTTGGAAATCCCATTCTTATGCCAGAGGAGAGAAAGCACATTGCTGAGTCCACATTCTTTCTGTTTTGCAAATGGGGCTGCTGGTAGGCCCAAGGATGGATGGGGAAGGATGAGAACTGTTCCTCTCCTAGACTACCACCTGCTGGACTGTTCAGAAAGTACCACAAGCAATGATGGAGTTGTAGAAATCTCCTTAAAAGAGTGTTCCACCAGAAAATGGCAGGCAGTAGTGTGCTCCCAAAATTAACATAACCCAACCACGCATTAAGAACAGAAATTATATACATTTTGTGTGTGCGTGTGTGTGTGTATGTGTGTGTGTGTGTGTTTGTGGGGTGTGTGTGTGTGTGTGTGGTGGAAGAACCTGTACTCATGTCCTTTATCTGACTGAGAAGACACCAAAATTTATTGGTAAGGTTAAGAGCAAAGACGAAGTGACTCATAATGATCAGCTGAGCTTATCCCACACATGTTCTCAGACAGTTTGTTTCAAAAGTTTCAGAACAGATTTTCTCAGGGCCAAGGGACTTTATTATCCTTTCCACTTGTCTATTTTGAATTTTCTTTGCTATCTGGGTTTTAGAATAATAACCATATAGAGGTGATTTGTAATATTTAAATGACAAGTTATTTAAGATTTAGAAAGTGAATCAGATCTTTGCAGCCATAAATAAACACATTTTCAAGCTGTCGAAAGACAATCAGGATGGACCACACCACTAACAACTTTCATGACAGACCTCAAAGCCTTTCTTTACCCACTATCATCAGTTCACACCTAAAATCCTCATGCACTATGGAAATTTAAACAGTTGCTTAGAACTTTAGCAATTTTTAAATTTATTTGGAAACAATCTCAAACTTACAGAAGAGTTGCGAGTAGAGAACAATGACAACGTTTTTTTTCCCCTGAATCATTTGAAAATTTTCAACCTGATCCCCCATTACCCTCTGAATAATGTTTATTTTCTACAAAGACATCTTCCTATATAAGCATGATACCATCAAATCAGGAAATTAAGATTGATATGGTACTATCATTCTCAGATTCCATTTTATTATACCAGTAATTTCCTTTTTAGCAGAGCGAGCCAGAGATCCAGCCTTGTATAGCTGACATGTCTCTGTAGACCCTTTTAATCCCAAATGGTTCTTCTGTGTGTCCTTGACTTTCACAACCCTGACACTTTTGATATTACCAGCCAGTTTTTCTTGCAGAGTGTCCTTAAATTTGAGTTTATTTGATGTTTTCTCATGATTTGATTTATATTATAAACTGGTAGAAATAACAGAAGGGATACTGGGTTCATCTTACAGCATTCTATCGGATGGTACAAGAACTCAATCTGTCCCATTACTGAGCTGTTCATTTCGGTCACCTGATTAAAATGGTAGCTGCACAAATTCTTCACTATAAAGTTAGCATTTTTCCCTTTGTAATTAAGAAGTGTTATATGTGGCATTTCTTTGCAACTATGTAAATAGCTTTTTCCTTACCACATGTTTGATTTATCCATTTATTTATTTTCTAATATAGACTTACAGATTCCTACTTATTTGGCATGTTATTATCCATTATTCTTTCCATTTCCCTTCCTCCCTCCCTCCTTTCTTCCTTTCTCCTTCTTTCCTTCCCTCTTTCTTTGTTTTCCTTCTCTTTTCTTTTCTTTTGCATAGGGTCATACAAGGTATTTCTCCACTGCCCAGGCTGGAGTGTGGTAGTGGTATCATAGCTCACTGGAGGCTTGACCTCCCGGGCTCAAGCCATACTCCCACCTCTCAGCCTCCCAAGTGGCTGAAATACAGTCACATGCCACCAAGCCCACTTAATTTTTCTATTTTTCACATAGATGCAGTTTCGCCATGTTGCCCAGGCTGGTCTTGAACTCTGGAATCAAGCAGTCCACCCGCCTTGGCCTCTCAAAGTGCTACGATTACAGGCATAAGCCACTGTACCCGGACATTGTCATCGTTTATTTTTATGCCAAGTTTTCCCTAGTGGGAGCCCTTTCAAGATGGTTTCTGTGCCTTTGTTTATATCCTCATCATTCTACTAGCAGTTGTTTCTTTTTGGCCCAAGATGTTTCAAATGTTCCCTGCCCAAGTCCTGGTGTCTTTTTTTTTTTTTTTTTTTTTTTTTTTTTTTTTTTTTTTTTTTTTTTTTTTTTTAATTTTATATTTTTTATTGCATTTTAGGTTTTGGGGTACATGTGAAGAACATGCAAGATTGTTGCATAGGTACACACATGGCAGTATGATTTGCTGCCTTCCTCCCCATCACCTATATCTGGCATTTCTCCCCATGCTATCCCTCCCCAACTCCCCACCCCCCGCTGTCCTTCCCCTTTTTCCCCCCGACAGACCCCAGTGTGGGATGCTCCCCTCCCTGTGTCCATGTGTTCTCATTGTTCAACACCCATCTATAAGTGAGAATATGCGGTGTTTGATTTTCTGTTCTTGTGTCAGTTTGCTGAGAATGATGGTTTCCAGGTTCATCCATGTCACTACAAAGGACACGAACTCATCGTTTTTGATGGCT
>PVKV010022448.1:0-14866 GCA_004027835.1 Alouatta palliata
TGACAAGCCTGTGGCTTGCTCATATTGAGTGCTTACTCTGTAGTTCTTGACTTTACCCCTCACCAGCACTGTCACCTTGGGGCAAATGACTTGACCTCTGTGCCTTAGTTTCCCCAGCTGTGAAACAGGGGTAATAATAACACCTCCTCTGGGTTTGCTTGAACCCAGTAGGCAGAATCGCTTGAACCCAGTAGGCAGAGGTTGCAGTGAGCCGAGATCGTGTCACCGCACTCCAGCCTGGGCAAGAAAGCAAGACTGACTCTATCTCAAAAAAAAAAAAAAAGACTGGAAGGAGGCCAGGTGCAGTGGCTCATGCCTGTAACCCCAGCTCTTGAGGCCAGGGTTTGAGACCAGTCTGGACAACATAGCACAAAATACTTGTCTCTACAAAAAAAAAAAAAAAAAAAAAAAACTTAAATTGGTAGGGTGTGGTGGCACATACCTGTAGCCCAAGCCACTCGGGAGGCTGAGGTGGGAGGATCACTGGAGCCAGGAGTTGGAGGCTGCAATGAGTTATGATCACACCATTGCACTCCAGCCAAGGTGATGATGAAAAAAAAAGAGACTGGAAGGATAGCAGAGAGAAGCAAAGACAAGTCAAGGAGACTAGGTGTCAGACTAGAAAACATCTGCAACTGGAAACCATCACTGAACAATTACTGAAGACAACCCTTCTTAAATAAAAGACAATCTGCAATAGAACCGTAAAGACCCACCTAAGGCAGATAAATACCGAGTTAGAGGACTAAAGACAAAGACAGATTTCTACTAAATTCCAAGAAAAAAAAAAAGAAGGGAAAAGATGTATGAGAGTAATTATGATCTCTGTCACCCGCTGGGCTCTGCAGGAGAGAAAGGCTTTGGAGAAAAACTTCTACATCAATTTAGTAAAACAGAGATTATCCCTGGGTCCTCCCTGAAGACAAAGGGAGCCCACATTAATTGTTGGGTGATCTGGAACATTTCTTCAACAGAATTCCACAACTCCAAGATTATTACAAAACAATGATGAGCTGAGAACCAAGAAAATGAAGAAAAAAAGAATGGTCTTAGTCCAATTTCTGTTGCTTGTAACAAATGAAGTGAGTAATTTATTTTATTTTTTGTTTGTTTGTTTTTGAGACGGAGTCTCACTCTGTCACCCAGGCTGGAGTGCAGTGGCACGATCTCGGCTCACTGCAACCTCTACCTCCCAGTTTCAAGCCATTCTCCTGTCTCAGCCTCCTTAGTAGCTCGGATTTCAGGTGTGCACCACCATGTCCAGCTATTTTTCGTACTTTTGGTGAAGACAGGATTTCACCATGTTGGCCAGACTGGTCTCAAAGTCCTGACCTCAAATGATCCACCCACTCCAGCCTCCCAAAGTGCTGGGATTACAGATGGGAGCCACCATGCCCAGCTGAGTAATTTATTTTAAAAGTGAATGTATTTCCTACAGTTATAGAAGCTGAGAGGTCCGAGGTGGAGGGGGTACATCTGGTGAGGGTCTTCTGGCTGTGGGGACCAGTATGGTTTGGCTGTGTCCCCTCCCAAATCTCATCTTGAACACGCACATGTTATGGCAGGGACCTGGTGGGAGGTAGTTGAATCATGGAGGCAGGTCTTTTCCATGCTGTTTTCATGGTAGTGAGTAAGTGTCACGAGATCTGATGGATTTCTAAAGGGGAATTTCCCTGCACAACTCTTCTCTTTTCTGCTGCCAGGTGAGACTTACCTTTCACCTTCTACCATGATTGTGAGGCCTTCCCAGCCACGTGAAACTGTGAGTTCATTAAACCTCTTTCTTTTGTAAATTGCCCCATCGCAGGTATGTCTTTATCAGCAGTGTGAAAACGGACTAACATGCAGAATCTCGGCAGAGTTCCCAGATGGCACAGAGAATCACACAGGGAGGCTGAGTGTGCTAACTCAGGTCTCTCTTCCTCTTCTTAAAAAGCCACCAGTCCCATTCCTGTGCTAGCCTATTAATCCATGAATCTGTGAATGGATTAATCTATTCACAAGGGCAGTGCCCTCCTGACCCGATTACCTCTTAAAGGCCACCTCTCAATACTGCCACACTGGCAATTAAGTTTCAACATGAGTTTCGCAGGAGATAAACATTCAAATCATAGCTGAAATCCAAAGAGATTTGAGGAACAGAAGTTGATTCAAAGGTTAACAAAGGCCCATATTGATTGTTTCAGAGAATAATCAATCTGAATGTTAAGCAACGCATTGCCAGAGCTGTGAGGAACAGATGGAGAATTTCAAAAAGGCTTTAGGATGATAAAGACACGTGAGCAGCTCTCAAATGCTGCATGCAATGCCATCCTGGAAACGTGTATATAAGTCAAACACACAAAAGGCAAACCAGGGACTTTCTTTCTTTCTTTTTCTTTTCTTTTTTATTTATTTATTTATTTATTTATTGAGACAGAATTTTACCCTTTTCACCCAGGCTGGAGTCCAATGGCTCAATCTTGGCTCACTGCAACCTGCAACTTCCAAGTTCAAGCGATTCTCCTGCCTCAGCCTCCTGAGTAGCTGAGATTACAGGCACCCACCACCACATCCAGCTAATTTTTGTATTTTTTGTAGAGACGGGGTTTCACCATGTTGGCCAGGCTGGTCTTGAACTCCTGACCTCAGGTGATCTGCCCTCCTCGGCCTTCCAAGGTGCTGGGATTACAGGCGTGAGCCCCCGCACCTGGCCAAACCAGCCACTTTCTGCATCACCGGGGTTCTGCTCCTAGAGGGCCCAAAAGAGCCCCAAAATCTCGAATTAAAGGGGAAACCTCTTCAGCGACATTTGTCCTGACATTCGTCAGGACAGATCCCCCCACCCATATGCACATGTTCTTTTTATTTTCTTTTCCTCCCCAGTTGAATCCGCCTGCCGTCAAGGCTCACCACTTCCCACCCATACACCACTGTCTGTCCTCATGTCAAGTGAATCACCTTGCCCTCTTCTTATACCAGGTAATGTATGCAAATATAATTGTGAATTACTAGGGCAACTTGCAACAGGATATTCAAATAGTTGGACAAACATGATGGAATGCAATGGCTCACACCTGTAATCCCAGCACTTTGGGAAGCCAAGGAGGGAGGATTGCTTGTAGCCAGAGTTTGAGATGAGCCTGGGCAACATAGCAAGCCCCTGACTCTATTTTTTAAGAAAATGGTTTTTTTTAAATGTTCTGCCGGTCAGAAAATGAAGAGAGCCCTACCTATGCTGACTAGACTAGAAAATGCCTGAAACTAGACACCGTCATTGGGCAATTATTAAAGACAAAATTTCTTAAATAAAAGACAATCCAATCCAAGACAACACAATACAATTTGAAAGACCATCCCAGCTGGATGGGGTGCCTCGTGCCTGTAATTCCAGTATTGAGGAGGCCAAGACAGGAGGATCGCTTGAGTTCAAGAGTTCAGGACTAGCCTGGGCAACATCACAAGACCTCCTCTTTACTAAAATTTTTAAAAAATTAGCCGGGCATGGTGGCTCATACCTGTAGTCTCAGCAACTTGTAAGGCTAAGGTGGGAGGATCACTTGAGCCTGGGAGGTCGAGGCTGCTAACCAATGATCATGCCACTGCACTCCAGCCCGGATGACAGAGCGAGACCCTATCTCAAAATATAATAATTAATAAATAAATAAATAATAAAGACCCACCCCAAGATAGATAAATGTCAACTTATAAGGCTTTGAAGACAAAGACAGATTTCTGCTGGGTTCCAGGAGAATTTGGAAGAACAAGAGTTATCCCTGGGTCCTCCCTGAAGTCAAAGGGAGCCTATCATCATAGCCGGCTGATCTGAAACACCCTTGGCAGGGGGCACTAGCCCACAGTAGATCAAAATGTTGTGGGTTGTTTTTTTGTTTTGTTTTGTTTTTCTGAGACAGTTTCTCTCTTGTCGCCCAGGCTGGAGTGCAGTGGCACGATCTCAGCTAACTATAACCTCCGCCTCTCGAGTTCAACCGATTCTCCTGCCTCAGCCTCCTAAGTAGCTGGGATGACAGGCGCCCACCACCATGCCTGGCTAATTTTTGTATTTTTAGTAAGATGGGGTTTCACCATGTTGGTCAAGTTGGTCTTGAACTCCTGACCTCAGGTGATCCACCTGCCTCAGCCTGCCAAATTTCTGGGATTACAGGCATGAGCCACCACGACCGGCCAAAATGTTCTTTTATTGCATAACAGATGGACATTTGGCTTCTTGCAAGAAACAGAGGTCATTAGGAATGCCACTGAGTCGTGTTCAAAAGTGCGGGTACCGTAAACATAGGCAAATGTCGGAGGTGTGAGAAGCAGAGGGTCATAGACATGGGTCAGCCAGCTCCCTGCTCTGGTCCAGCTAGGTAACCTACCCTATCTTCCTTGGGAAGGTCTCTGGCTGCAGATGCTCTGGCCATGGATTTGTGGCACCCCTGGGTCACGCACCTTGGTCCATGCCAGCCCCTCCGGTTCGGGCAGGATTCCACACATGGAGATTGACTCTTGCTGCCAGGGAGTCAATGAACTGTCCTGTAGGTAAGAGATAGGGAAACTGGGCTGAGTGCGGTGGCTCACGCCTGTAATCCCAGCACTTTGGGAGGCCAAGCCAGGTGGATCATGAGGTCAAGAGATCAAGACCATCCTGGCCAACATGGTGAAACCCCGTCTCTACTAAAAATATAAAAAAAGATCTAGGTATGGTGGCGCATGCCTGTAGTCCCAGCTTCTCAGGAGGCTGAGGCAGGAGAATGGCTTGAACCCAGGAGGCAGAGGTTGCAGTGAGCCGAGATTGCGTCACTGCACTCCAGGCTGGCGACAGAGTAAGACTCCGTCTCAAAAAAAAAAGAGAGAGAGAGAAACTGGCTCTCTCTTTCTCTCCCACCAGCTCAGACTGACTTGGTTCTGTGACAAGGCAGCAAGTTAGAGGTGTTCACTTCTTCACACTGGGGCTGAAAGAAGCCGCCAGAATTCTACTGCCCGCTAAGGCTTCTGGAGTCCCCAGGGCACTGATGGCTGTATGGCATCGGCCTCGGCTTCTGATAAATGTCTATCTCTGACCCCATCAGTAATGACCATCAAAATCTTCTACAATACAATACAATACAATTTGAAAAACCCATCCCAGCTGGGGAGGGTGGCTCACACCTGCAATTCCAGCACTGAGGAGGCCAAGGCAGGAGGATTGCTTGAGTTCAAGAGTTCAAGACCAGCTTCAGAAACATAGCAAGACCTCCTTTTGACCATAAATTTTTAAAAATAGCCAGGCATGGTGGCTCGCACCTGTAGTCCCAGCTACTTGTAAGGCCGAGGTAGGAGCCAAAGCCAGTGCCATGGCTCATGCCTATAATCCCAGTGCTTTGGGAGGCCCAGGCAGAAGGATCACTCAAGGTGAGGAGTTCAAGACCAGCCTGGGCAACATAGCGAGACCCTGTGTCTACCAAAAATTAGCCCAGCACAGTGGTGGGTGCCTGTAGTCCTAGTTACCTGAGAGGCTGAGTGGGGAGGATCTCTTGAGCCCAACAGTCTGAAGCTGCATTGAGCTATGATCATGCCCTGCACTACAGCCTGGACAACAGAGCAAGAACCCATCTCCAAAAAAAAAAAAAAAGAAAGAAAAGAAAAAGAATATGGTGGATTACGTTTATAGATTTGCATATGTTGAACCAGCCTTGCATCCCCAAGATGAAGCCTACTTGATAGTGGTGGATAAGCTTTTTGATGTGCTGTTGGATTCAATTTGCCAGTATTTTATTGAAGATTTTTGCATCAATGTTCATCGTGGATATTGGCCTGCAGTTTTCTTTTTTAGTTGTGTGTCTGTCAGGTTTTGGTATCAGGATGATTTTGGTCTCATAGAAAGAGTTAGGGAGGATTCCCTCTTTTTGTATTGTTTGAAATAGTTTCAACAGGAATGATACCAGCTGCTCTTTGTATGTCTGGTAGAATTTGGCTGTGAACCCATCTGGACCAGGACTTTTTTTGGTTGGTAGGCTATTAATTGCTGCCTTGACTTCAGACCTTGTTATTGGTCTATTCAGCGTTTCAACTTCTTCCTGGCTTAGTCTTAAGAGAGTGCAAGTGTCCAGGAATTTATCCATTTCTTCCAGATTTACTGGTTTATGTGTGTAGAGCTGTTTGTTGTAATCCCTGATGGTAGTTTGTATTTCCAAGGAATCAGTGGTGATCTCACCTTATTCATTTTTGTTGCATCTATTCGATTCTTCTCTCTTTTCTTTGTTATTAGTCTAGCTAGTGGAAACAACGCCACACATCTGCAACCATCTGACCTTTGACAAACCAGGCAAAAAGAAACAATGGGGAAAGGATTCCCTATTGAATAAATGGTGTTGGGAAAACTGGCTAGCCATATGCAGGAAGCTGAAACTGGACCCCTTCCTGACACCTTACTCTAAAATTAACTCCAGATGGATCAAAGATTTAAACATAAGACCTAACACCATAAAAACTCTAGAATAAAATCTAGGCAAAACCATTCAGGACATAGGTGTAGGCAAGGACTTCATGACTAAAACACCAAAAGCAATGGCAACAAAAGCCAAAATAGACGAATGGGACCTAATCAAACTCCACAGCTTCTGTACAGCAAAAGAAACTATCATTAGAGTGAATCGGCAACCAACAGAAGGGGAAAAAATTTTGCAATCTACCCATCTGACAAAGGGCTAGTATCCAGAATCTACAAAGAACTAAAGCAGATTTACAAGAAAAAAAAAACAAACAAACCCATTCAAAAGTGGGCAGAGGACATGAACAGACACTTTTCCAAAGAAGACATATATGAGGCCAACAAACATATGAAAAAATGCTCATCATCATTGTTCATTAGAGAAATGCAAATCAAAACCACATTGAGATACCACCTCACACCAATTAAAATGGCGATCATTAAAAAATCTGGGGACAACAGATGCTGAGAAGATGTGGAGAAAAAGGAACACTTTTTCACTGTTGGTGGGAGTGTAAATTAGTTCAACCATTATGGAAGACAGTGTGGCGCTTCCTCAAGGATCTAGAAATAGAAATTGCATTTGACCCAGCAATCCCATTACTGGGTATATACCCAAAGGATTATAAATTGTTCTATTATAAAGACACATGCACACGTATGTTCGTTGCAGTGCTGTTTACAATAGCAAAGACCTAGAACCAACCCAAATGCCCATCAATGATAGACTGGACAAAGAAAATGTGGCACATGTACACCATGAAATACTATGCAGCCATAAAAAACGAAGAGTTTGTGTCCTTTGTAGGGACATGGATGAATCTGGAAACCATCATTCTCAGCAAACTGACACAAGAACAGAAAACCAAACACCAAATGTTTTCACTCATAGGTGGGTGATGAACAATGAGAACACTTGGGCACAGGGAAGAGAACAACACTCACTGGGCTAGGTGGGGTGGCTGGAGGGAGGGGAGGGGAGGGACAGCGGGGGTGGGGGAGGATGAGGAGGGATAACACTGGGAGAAATGTCTGATGTAGGCGACAGGGGAGGGGGATGGAGACAGCAAACCACCATGGCATGTATGTACCCATGCAACAATCCTGCAGGATGCAGGATGTGCACATGTACCCCAGAGCCCAAAGTACAATAAAAATAAAATAATATAAACAAAAAAATTAATAAAGCATGTTCAAAAATCAATAAAAAAAAGAAAGAAAGAAAAGAAAAAATGAGAAAAAGAATGTTCCCCATCCAAAGAGCCCAGATAAGTTTCTGCAAGGCATCCATCCATTCATTCAGCGAACGTTTTCCTGGTCTTTCCTGGGTGGTGACTGCTTTGTTAAACACCACTAGAGAATCTCGAAGAATCTGAGAACTAGAATGATGCAGAAAAGGTATGACTCCATCTTAAATCCAAAGACTTTTTTGGATTTTAAATATTGATATCCTTCATTCAATTATTCATTAAATAATCATTCATTGAGTACTGTGCACTCTATTCAAAGCTGGGTCTGCTGGGTGCAAAAAAAAAAAAAAGCAGGAAAGTTTCTTGCCCTGCCAGAGCTAACGAGTGAATTAATATTAATAATTACAGCTGCAAAGCTTGCAGCTACTGGGTCAACTATTAAACACCCTTCACCTCGGCGCATCCCCACTGAGATAGGGGATTTTATTATTCCCAGTTCACTAATAAAGAAACTGAAGCACAAAGAATTTAAGTGTCTGTGAATCCCAGAAGTGTTTTTTGGTTGGTGATTAATTTTCTACCATTTGGAAACATTTTGGAATATGATGATTTCCTATTACCCTTATTCTTTCTTGGATGTTTCTCTGCTGGCATTGACATTTTCTCAGGTGAGAGTTCATAAGACATTAAAGCTTAAATGTAGAAGATTGGACGATAGTCACACATTTCCTCCCGGGCTGCTGATAATAAATGAGCAATTTTTTTAAATTAAAAATCTCACCAAGGTCACACAACTCCTAAGTGACGGAGCCCCGCCTGAGACCCAAGCCAGTCTGATCCACACCATGTCCTCCTGACCATGACATTTTCTAAATTAATCACATAAAGGCAGTTTGCCGGAGCCAGAAACCAGAGTTCATTCCAATTAGCGAGGCCAGAATCAAAGGCGCCAATGTCATCCTCTCCACCTGGCTCCTAGATTATGCGGTAATGGCGTGGGATAACATTTTTTAAATTATTAACTGATGCTTCTTTTTCCTTTTTTGTTTAATTGAGGTGAAATTCACATAACAAAAAATAAATTGTTTTAAGTGTACAATTAAATGACATTTAGGGCTGGACGTGGTGGCTCTTGCCTATAATCTCAACACTTTGGGAGGCCAAGACAGGCCGATCACCTGAGATCAGGAGTTCAAGACCAGCCTGACCAATATGGAGAAGCCCATCTCTACTAAAAACACAAAATTAACCAGGTGTGATGACACATACCTGTAATGACAGCTTGAGAGGCTGAGGCAGGAGAATCGCTTGAACCCGAGAGGCAGAGGTTGCAGTAAGCCAAGATCGCACCACTGCACTCCAGCCTGGGCAACAGAGCGAGACGTCATCTAAAGAAACAAACGAAAAAAATGTGCGTCTTCATCATATGCAAATTTTGCATAAACAACCATAAACAAACACTCTAGTTAATGATGTGCACGACGTTATTTAGGAAGAAGCATACCAATGTTTGCAATTTGTTTGAAAGGCACCCAGACATAAGATGGATTGGGATGAAGAGATGGTTAGATGTGTGATGAAGTCAGGAGAGTCAAACAGTCATTGCAGACTCTAGGTGCTGGGTGTATGGTTGTTCACCATAACGTTCTTTCAGTTTTGCTACTTGTTTTAAATTCTTTACAGTGAAATGTTGTGGGAACAAAGCACTTCTCTGGCAGACCCAGCTGGGTAGGGCACATCTTAGCAAGTCAGGGGCTACCTGGATTTTGGGCCCATCTGTCCCTTTAGCTGGGGGCTTTGTACAGCCAAGAATGAGCCCAGCCATCCAGGGTGACCCCTCTCACCATTTGCATTAGCCATTCAGTTATCTCCCGAATTCTTCTTAACATTGCAGACATTTTTGTTTCCTGCAGAGACGAATATTTCTAGCTCAAGGCTTTTGTTTTTCATTTAAAAGCCTTTTCAACCTTTGCCTATCACCTCCAAGCTATTTCCGCACCATCTTCATTACTCCATCTTTGTAAGAGGTCTTAGGAGTTGGTCTTTGTTAGCAGTTCAGAGCTTTCTCCTCCTCCTCCTTCTTTGTTTTCCTTCTTCAACATTGTCTTCACCATTCTTGGCCCCTGCTGTGGGCTGCGTCCCCACCCAAATCTCATCTTGAATTGTAGCTCCCACAATTCCCACGTGTCGTGGGAGGGACCCAGTGGGAGATGATTGAATTATGGAGACAGGTTTCCCCATACTCTTCTCGTAGTAGTGAACAAGTCTGGTAAGATCTAATGGTTTTATAAGGGGAAACTCCTTTCTCTTGGTTCTCATCCTCTCTTTGCTTGCTGCCGTGTAAGACATGCCTTTTACCCTTCTGCCATGATTGTGAGGTCTCCCTAGCCACATGGAACTATGAGTCCATTAAACCTCTTTTTCTTTACAGATCACTCAGTCTTGGCTATGTCTTTATCAGCAGCATGAAAACGAACTAATACAACCTGTTTCCATTTCTGTATGACTTTTAGCATAATTACTTGAGGCACTTTATTTTTTTTTAGATGGATTCTTTGTTGCCCAGGCTAGAGTGCAGTGGCGTGATCCTGGCTCACTGCAACTTCTACCTCCTAGGTTCAAGCGATTCTTCTGCCTCAGCCTCCTGAGTAGCTGGGACTACAGGTGCATGCCACCAAACCCGGCTAATATTTGTATTTTTAGTAGAGATGGGGTTTCACCATATTGGCCAGGTTGGTCTCAAACTCCTGATCTCGTGATCTGTCTACCTCAGCCTCCCAAAGTATGAAACTCCTTTTTAATTGAGACAGAGTCTTGCTCTGTTGCCCAGGCTGGAGAGCCATGGCGCAACCATAGCTCACTGCAGCCTCGACCTCCCGGGGTCAAACTTTCCTCCCATCTCAGGCTCCCGAGCAGCTGGGACTACAGGGTGTACACCATCATGCCAGCTGATTTTTTTCCTTGACATTTGGGGAAGCATCAGAATCACATCCTGGAGGAGACCTTGATGAGAAACAATCACCTCCACAAAAAGAACATCAGCTTGGTTAAGCAGAGCAGCCTCTGTCCAACAGAGCCAGGCAGGACTGTAAACCTTTGCTAGGGTTCAATCTTAATTTCACTTCTCCTCTCAGTTGACTTTGCTTCTCAGATCAATTTCCTTATGTTTCTAATTAATTTAGAGCTCAATTAGTTTGATTTTTAAAGGGCATGCAATGGTCCCAAAGAGTCTCTTGGGATCAGAACAAATGAAGGCTCAACCTAATAAAATTAAGCCATTTATAGCAACTGTCCTCACAGGCTCCATCTCCCCAGAGAAGGAAATGGAAGAGATGGGCCTTTATTAGGTAGGCCAGAGGGCCAGGCTCTGCCAGAAACAAGAAAAAAGGCATCCCAAAAGGCCCTGACCCCTCAGTTGAGAGACTTTCATTCAGCTCATAGGTTCTGTGAGCTTGAAATTAGGACCAGGCATAGTCAGAACGACTTCTCACTGCTCCACCGTGTCTGTGGCCTCAGCGGGGGTGCTGGGGGTCGAGTCCTCTAGAGATGCCTTCTCTCACATGCCTGGTGGTTGATGCCGTGCCTAGGCTCAGACCTCAGCAGGCTGTCGGCCAGAACACCTAAATATGGATGACATCTCCATGTGGTCTCTGCATGGCTGCTTGGGCTTCCTCAGAGCATGGTGGCTGCATTCCAAGAGCAAGTGTCCCACAAGAACAAAGTCGAAGTGCGCCACATTATTACAACCTAGACTCAGAAGTCACATAGCATCATTTTTGCTGCACTCTGTGGTCAAAGCTGTCACGGAGCTCTGTCCAGGTTTGAGGAAAAGAGACCTCAATGGCAGGAGACAGGGTTCTAGAAAAACACACAGGACAGGAGACATTGTCATGGCCATCTTGGACAACACAATCTGCCACACCAGCTTCTTCTGAAGGGTCAACTTGGCCAACCTCAGTATCCCTGAAGGAACCTGTCTCTCACCATCAGGACCACTTCTCTATAAGCGACCTGGTAGTGACTCCAGGAGGCTCCACCTCAGGCTCCCTCCTGCCCAGCCTGCTGGCTCACAGCCTGTGATGTGACGGAGAAACAAACTTGATTACGGCAGCTGCTGAGTCTGCAGCTCATCTGTTCCAGCAGCTAGCAGAGCTTATGCTGATGAATAAAACTGTCTAAAGGCGTGGCCGTCCACCAAGTCTAAAGAGAAAATACTCACTCCTATGAGATGTACACCGGAAGGCACTCCTCTAATTCTCATAATAACCAATGTGTTCATTGTTTGGTTTCACCATTTACAAAGCACTTTTATCACCTTCTTTCTCTTAATCCAGGTAACCATGCCCAACCCAAGACCTGTAGGTTTCTCCCCCTTGATACCTCCTAACTCCATCTATATCTCTTCACTCCACAGCCACATCTAGTCCAGACTCTTTTCCTCTCTCACCTGGCCCATGGCCAGAGCCTCCTCACTGGTCTCTGCATACACATTTTGTATCCACTCCCATCCTCTCACTCCCCTGCGTACGACTATCCATGGCTTCCAAGGGATTTGGTGTTTTGGGGGGTGTGTGTGTGTGTGTGTGTGTGTGTGTATTTATTTTAGAGACAGGGTCTCACTCTGTCGCCCAGGCTGGAGTGCAGTGGTGTGATCAGAGTTCACTGCAGCCTCAAACTCCTGGACTCTGGCGATCCTCCCAACACAGCCTCCTGAGTAGCTAGGACTACAGGTGCATGCCATCATGCCCAGCTAATTTTTTATTTTTTGTACAGATGAGGTCTCCCTGATTAGTGATATTGAGTATTTTTTCACATACCTGTTGGCCATATGTATGTTTTTTATGTCTATTTAATGTCTATTCATTAAAATGTCTGTTCAACTCCTTTGCCCATTTGCTAATCAGGTTCTGAGGGTGTTTGCTACTGAGTAGTATATTCCATATATATTTCAGATATTAACTTCTTATCACACATTCTTTTTCTGTCTCTTCATTTTCAGCCTATGTGTGTTTTTCAATCTAAAGTGGATCTTTTGGGCAAGGAGCGGTGACTCACTTCTGTAATTCCCAGCACTTTGGGAGGCCGAGGCAGGCAGATCTCCTGAGGTCAGGAGTTTGAGACCAACTGGCCAACATGGTGAAACCCCATCTCTACTAAAAGTACAAAAATTAGCCAGGTGTGGTGGTGCACACATGTAGTCCCACTACTCAGGATGCTGAGGAAGAGAATCACTTGAACCCAGGAGGCAGAGGTTGCAGTGAGCCGAGATCACACCATTGCATTCCAACCTGAGCAACAGAGCGAGACTCTATCTAAAATAAACAAATAAATAAAGTGGGTCTTTTCTAGACAACATACAGTTGGGTGTTGTTTTTTGTATTCATTCAGTCACTCTATGTCTTTTGACAGAGGAGTTTAATCTACTTACATCTGAAGTAATTATTGATATGGTTGGATGTATGCTATGGTTTGAATGTGTCCGCCAAAGTTCATGTGCTGGAAATTTGATCCCCAATGCAGAAGTATCAGGAGGTGAGATCTTTAAGAGGTGCTGAATTCATTCTGGGGTTATGGCAAGAGTGGGTTCATCCTTACGAGAGTGGATTCTTCCTAAAAACATGAGTTCAGCCCCTTTTATCCCCCTCCTCCTACCTCTCTCTCCCTGACTCTCTTTTCCTCTTCCCATCCCATCCCTCACTTTGCCCTTCTACCATGGAACGACACAACAAGAATGTCCTCACCAGATGCTGACACCTTGATCTTGGACTTCCCACCCTCCAAAACTGCAACAAACAAATGTCTATTGTTTATAAATGACTCTGTCTCAGATATTCTGTTATAGCAGCAAAAATGGACTAAGGCAACTTCCTATTGCTATTTTGTTCATTGTTTTTTGTCTCGCAGCTTTTCTGTCTCTTCTCTTTTCTTGCTGACTCTTTGCGTTTTGCTGATTTTTTGTGGTGACATGCTTTAATTCCTTTCTCATTTTCTTTATGGTCAGCATGAGGCCTACATAAAACATGTCATAGGTGGCCAGGCACGGTGGTTCACGCCTGTAATCCCAACACTTTGGGAGGTTGAGGCGAGCAGACCACCTGAGGTCAGGAGTTTGAGACCAGTCCAGCCAACGTGGTGAAACCCCATCTCTACTAAAAATACAAAAATTAGCCAGGCATGGTAGTGGAGGCCTGTAATCCCAGCTACTCAGGATGCTGAGGCAGGAGAATCACTGAAACCTGGGAGACGGAGGCTGCGGTGAACCAAGATCACACCACTGCACTCTCAGACTGGGTGACAGAGTGAGACTCTATCTCAAAAGAAAAAAAAAAAAAAGAGAGAGAAAGTGATGTTTATAACAATTCATTTTAAGCTGATAACAACTTAACTTCAATCACATACAAAAAGTCTACACTTTTACTTCTTCCCCCCAATTTATGTTGCCAATGTCACAAATTATGTCTTTTTATATTGTGTATCCATTAACATTTTTATAGTTATAGTTACTTTTATACGTTTGTCTTTTAACTTCTATACCAGAATTAATGGTGATGTATGTACCACCATTACAGTATACATTATTCTCTATTTGTCGATATATTTTACTTCCCAGCAAACTTTATACTTTTGTATGCCTGAGTTTAATGTCCTTCCATCTTTCTTTTTTTCTTTTTTCTTTTTTTTCTTTTTTGAGTTTCATTCTTGTTGCCCAGGCTGGAGTGCAATGGTGTGATCTCGGCTTACAGAAACTCCACCTCCTGGGTTCAAGCAATTCTCCTGACTCAGCCTCCCAAGTAGCTGGGATTACAGGCATGTGCCACCACGCCAGGCTAATTTTGTATTTTTAGTAGAGATGGGGTTTCTCCATGTTAATCAAGCTGGTCTCAAACTCCCGACCTCAGGTGATCCGCCCTCCTCGGCCTCCCAAAGTGCTGAGATTACAGGCGTGAGCCACTGCACCCGGTCCCTTCCATCTTTCAATACCGTCCATCTCGCCATCTCTGCCTCAGACTCCTTCCCCATCCATCACACCAAGCTGACCTATTTACAATTCCCACAGTGCACTCGGCTTTCTCTGACCTCTGAGCCTTTTCACGGGCTATTCCTCCTTCCTGGAATACCCTTTCCCATTCCCCTTTGTCAGGCTAACTGCTTCAGGACTTTGCTCAGTCATCGCTTCTCTATAGAAGCACCCTGCTCTCTAGGCTGGGCTAAGGGACCCTCTTCT
>PVKV010022448.1:23901-35551 GCA_004027835.1 Alouatta palliata
TCTTGTTGCCCAGGCTGGAGTGCAATGGCGCGATCTCGGCTCACCGCAACCTCCGCCTCCTGGGTTCAAGCAATTCTCCTGCCTCAGCCTCCCGAGTAGCTGGGACTACAGGCGCACGCCACCACGCCCAGCTAATTTTTGTATTTTTAGTAGAGACGGGGTTTCACCACGTTGACCAGGATGGTCTCGATCTCTTGACTTCATGATCCACCCGCCTCGGCCTCCCAAAGTGCTGGGATTACAGGCGTGAGCCACCGCACCCGGCCTGTAAAAATTTTTAAGTTATTTATTATCCCAAGAACCAGGAAAATCACAACAAGAATAAGAAAAGGTCATCTGTAGTTGTCAATGCTAACATGAACCAGATGTTGGAATTATCTGGTTTTAAAGATGCCGTCATTAAAAAGCTGTGACAAGCTGTTACAAATGCCCGTCAAACAAATGAAAAAAAAAAAAAATGAAGCAAGGCCCAGCACAGTGGCTCACGCCTATAATGCCAGCACTTTAGGAGGTCAAGACAGCAGACAACTTGAAGTCAGAAGTTCAAGATCAGGCTGGCCAACATGGTGAAACCTCTTCTCTACTAAAAATACAAAAATTAGCCAGGCATACTGGTGCACGCTTGTAATCTGAGTTACCTGGGAGGCTGAGGTGAGAGGATCACTTGAACCTGGGGGGCAGAGGTTACAGTGAGCCCAGATCACACTATTGCACTCCAGTCTGGCGACAGAGAGAGATTCCATCTCAATAATAATAATAGTAATAACAATGAAACAAGAGAAAGAAAAAAAAAATTTTAAGTAGTTAAGAATCAGAGATTTGCAGTGCAGACAAGATAGTACACAAAATGTTACCAAATAGAAGATATATTTAAAAGTGGAAATTATATAACTGAAAACTACAACAAACAAAATTTTAAAACTCACTGGAGAGGCTCAGTAGCAGAATATATATGACAGAGTGAAAAATCCAT
Source organism: Alouatta palliata (assembly GCA_004027835.1). NCBI lineage: Eukaryota > Metazoa > Chordata > Mammalia > Primates > Atelidae > Alouatta > Alouatta palliata. The sequence goes on from PVKV010022448.1 coordinate 24,875, forward strand.
GAACTCGATGATAGAGCAATAGATATTACCCAATCTGAAACACAGAGAGAAAACAGACTGAAGGAAAATGAACAAACCTTCACAGATCTATAGGGTGGCACAAAAAATTCAAAATTCATGTTATCAGTGTCCCAGAAATAGAGGAAAAGCAGAGGGGGTTGAAAAAATATTTGAAAAACCAATGGCTAAAAATTCCCCAATGTGTCAAAAGACATAAACCTACAAATTTCATAAGCTGAGCAAACCACAAAAGGGATAAGCCCCCCCAAAAAAATCCACACTGAAACAGATTATAACCAAACTCCTGAAAATTATAGACAAATAAAAACTTCTTGAAGAAAACCAGAAAGAATGATGTGTTATCAGCAGAGGAAACTCTTATGCAAATAAGAACAAATCTCTCATCAGAAACCATGGAAGTGAGAGGAAAACTGCTCAACATTTTTCAAATGCTGAAAGAGGAGAACTGTCATTCCTGAATTCCATACCCAACAAAAATGTCTTTCAGGAATAAGGAGAAAAAAGAAAATTTTCAAACAATGGCCAAGCATAGTGGCTCATGCTTGTAATTTCAATACTTTGGGAGGCCGAGGCAGGAGAATCTCTTGAGGCCAGGAGCTGGAGGTCAGCCTGAGCAACATAGCAAGACCCCATCTCTATAAAAATTTTTTAAATTAGCCAGATGTGGAGTCAGGCACCTATAGCTCCAGATACTTAGGAGGCTGAGGTGTGAGGATCGCTTGAGCCCAGTAGTTCAAGGCAGCAGTGATCTGTGATTATACCACTGAGCACTCCATTATTGCACTCCAGCCTGGGCAATAGAGCAAAACTGTGTCTCAAAAAAGAAATTCTCCAACAAAGGAAAACTATGACAATTTGTCACCATCAGACCTTAAAGAACGGGTAAAAGGAGTTTTCCCAACAGGAAGAAAATGGTAATAGAAAAAGTCTTGGAATTTCAGAAAAGAAGGAAGAAAATTGAATAGGTAACAATCATGGCATATTTAATAGACTATTATTCTCCCCATAAAATTTTAAAATTATATTTGGTGGTCAAAGCAAAAATTATAATACCAGCTGATGTAGTGTCTAACATGGATAACAGAAGAGGTCAAGTTGTGTTTTTAGACTGAGAAAAGTTGAGAGACACAGACAGAAGTTTTTACGCTTCGGCCAGGTGTAGTGGCTCATGCCTGTAATCCCAGCACTGTGGGAGGCTGAGGCAGGTGGATCACGAGGTCAGGAGTTCAAGACCAGCCTGGCCAACATGATAAAACCCTGTCTCTTCGAAAAATACAAAAATTAGACCGGGTGCAACGGCTCATGCCTGTAATTCCAGCACTTTGGGAGGCCAAGGTGGGAGGATCACAAGGTCAGGAGATTGAGACCATCCTGGCCAACATGGTGAAACCCATCTCTCCTAAAAATACAAAAAATTAGCCGGGTGTGGTAGCACACACCTGTAGTTCCAGCTACTCAGGAGGCTGAAGCAGGAGAATCGCTTGAACTCAGGAGGCAGAGGTTGTAGTGAGCCAAGATCACACCACTACACTCCAGCCTGGGTGACAGAGTAAGACTCTGTCTCAAAAAAAAAAAAAAAAATTAGCCAGGCATGGTGGCACATGACTATAATCCCAGCTACCCAGGAGACTAAGGCAGAAGAATTGCTTGAACCCAGGAGGTGGAGGTTGGAGTGAGCCAAGATCATGCCACTGAACTCCAGCCTGGGCAACAGAGCAAGATTCCATCACAAAAAGAAAAAAAAAAGAAGTTTTTACACTTCACTTGAAGTGGTGAAACCTTGATAGCAATAGACTGTAAGTTACATTGGCGTACTACAATACCTAGAGCAATCACTAAGAAACTATACCAAGCAATGCATTCAAAACACTATAAATAAATCAAGATGGAATCCTAAAACGTTCAGGTAGCCCAAAGGTAGGCAAGAAAAGAAGCACAGAGAAACAAGAAACAGAAGAAACCAACGAATAGCAAATTGGCAGACCTAAACCCTACCATATTAATAAGTACCTGAAATATAAATGGCTTAAGTATGCCAAGTAAAAGATAGAGATTGGTAGAGTAGATTTTTTTTTTTTTTTTTAGACAGAGTCTTGCTCTGTCGCCAGGCGCCAGGCTGGAGTACAGTGGCACGATCTCAGCTCACTGCAACCTCCGCTTCCCGGGTTCAAGCAATTCTTCTGCCTCAGCCTCCCAGGTAGCTGGGACTCCAGGTGCACGCCACCACACCCAGCTAATTTTTTTTGTATTTTTAGTAGAGACAGGGTTTCACCATGTTGGCCAGGATGGTCTCAATCTCTTGACCTCGTGTTCCGCCTGCCTCGGCCTCCCAAAGTGTTGGGATTACAGGCTTGAGCCACCGCGTCCGGCCTAGAGTGGATTTTTTTAAATCACAACCCAGGCAAGGTGGCTCATACCTGTAATCCTAGCACTTTGGAAGGCTGAAGTGGGCAGATTTTTTGAACCTAGGAATTTGAGACCAGTGTGGGCAACGCAGTGAATCCTAGCCTCTATGAAAAATAACAAAATAATTAGCTGGGCATGGCGGTATGCACCTGTAGTTCCAGCTACTCGGGAGGCTGAAGTGGGAGGATTGCTCGAGCCCAAGAGGCTGAGGTTACAGTGAGCCAAGAGCATGTCACTGCACTCCAGCCTGGACAACAGAGCAAGACCCTGTCTAAAAAAAAAAAAAAAAAAAAATCACAACCCAATGACATCCTGTCTACAAGAAATTTACCCCAAATATAATGACACACAGACTTGGAAAGTAAAAAGATACAAATATATATTAATTTTAAATATTAATTTTAAAAGGAGTAGCTACATTAATGTCAGATAAAGTATACTTCAAAACAAAATTACTAAAGACAAAAAGCGATCTAACATAGTTATTTTTTTAAATCCACCAGGAAGACATAGTGATCCTAAAAATGGGTATGCATCGAACAACAGAGTGTCAAAATACCTGAAGCAAAAGCTTAAAAAGCTGAAAGGAAAAATAGATAAATACACAATTACAGTCAGAAACTTCAACACTAACTACACTCTCAACAATTGACAGAACCAAGAGATAGAAAATTGGCAAGATTACGGGAGAACTGAATAATACAAGCAACCAATAGAATCTAATTGGCATTCTACCCAACAACAGAATACACATGTTTTCAAACACAAATACAGAACCTGCCAAAATAGGTCATATCCTGACCTGTGTCACAGAACAAACCTCAATAATGTTTTTTTTTTGAGATGGAGTCTCACTCTGTTGCCCAGGTTGGAGTGCAGAGGGGCGATCTTGGCTCTCTGCAAACTCCACCTCCTGGGATCAAGCGATTCTCCTGCCTCAGCCTCCTGAGTAGCCGGGATTACAGGCACCCACTACCATGCCCAGCTAATTTTTGTATTTTCAGTAGAGACAGGATTTCACCGTGTTGGCCAGGCTGCTCTCAAATTCCTGATCTCATGATACACCCACCTCAGCCTCGCAAAGTGCTGGGATTACAGACGTGAGCCATCATGCCTGGCCAAACCTCAATAAACTAAAGAGTTTAAATGATCAAGTATGTTCTCCAACCCACAGTGAACTCAAACTAGAAATCAGTAATAGAAAGGTAACAGGAAAATCTCCAAACACTTGGAAATTAAATAACTTGCGTCTAAATAATCCATATGTCAAAGAGGAAGTCTCAAAGGAAATAAAAAATAGAGCTGAATGAAAATGAAAATGCAACATAGCAAAATATGTGAGATACAGTTAAAGCAGTCCAGCAAGGGAATTTTTAACACTAAATGCTTCCATTAGAAGAGGAAAGATCTAAAATTAATAATAGACATCCAAAAAAGAAATCTCCAGCTCCGGATAGTTTCACTAGAGAATACTACCAAGCACTTAAAGAATTAGGACCAATTTTATACAACATTGTCCAAAATATAAGGTAGGAATAGACACTTCCAAATTCATTGCAGCCAATGCAGTAGCACCCTCTGGAGCTGTGCAGTAGGCAGTTTGCACAGCCGTATGTGGTAGTGAATGTAGACCATTGTCTGCAAAGCCCCACACGATCCGGCCTTGCATCCCAACTTCAGCTCTGCTTTCCTGGTACCATGAGTTAATTTCTGTTTCTTCAAGGAGGCTATGTTTTCTCCTACTTCTGTGTCTCTGTGGTTAGAGTTACTAGTTCCATTTAACAAATGAGAAAAGGAAGTTTCCAAGAGGATAAGGAACCTGCCCAAGTCTGTGTCTTGCTGCTCTCCAGGAGTGAGCAGTGAGTAACAAACTGCAATGTTCAAGAGTCACAGTAGATATCAGACTGTCCGCTGCTCATCTATGATGAGAATTAAAACTGTCAGACCAGAAACATTTCTTTCTTTCTTTTTTTTTTTTTTTTTTTTTTTGAGATGGAATCTCACTCTGTTGCCAGGTTGAATTACAATGGCATGATCTCAGCTCACTACAACCTCTGCCTCCTGGGTTCAAGCGATTCTCCTGCCTCAGCCTCAGGGTAGCTGGGACTGCAGGTGCCTGCCACAAAGCCCAGCTAATTTTTGTATTTTTAGTAAAGACGGTGTTTCACCATGTTGGCCAGGATGGTCGCAGTCTCCTGAGCTCGTCGTGATCCCCCTACCTCGGCCTCCCAAAGTGCTGGGATTACTGGAGTGAGCCACTGAGCCCAGCCAGAAATACTTATTTCTGTCTGTAGCACCTCCTTGGATGAGAGGAAAGATCCCATGGAATTGCCATGAGAAATCATTGAAGAAAGAACTGGAATTTCCCGAGGTCAACACGAGCAGCACATTCTCTCCCCTGTACAGATCAGAAGGCAATGGGGCAAGCTCCACATCTCAACAAGAGGTCTCACTGGGTCAAAGGTCCAATAGCCATCCTAATGTTTCCATCCCGTGATGGAGATGCTCTTGCAAATGGGACCCAGACACGCTGAGCTGCTGTTGGAAACAGATGCTTGGTGCTGCAAACTAAAATCAGTGCTGAGACAAACGATCTCTCAGCAAAGCAATATTTACTTCCTGGATTGAAGGAAGGGTACCCTTGCTAACCATCTTGCCAGAAGAGTACAATGAACAAAGGAAAACAGACAAAGTTATCCCTTACGCATTTGGGGTTGTTCTTACTGCTGTGTCTGATCTCCATTGGCTGGAGCCAGACTTCACAATTTAAATTAAAACCCATTGGTTAATAAGACTTTTTTTAAACAGCTAAAAGCATTTGGGGTTGTCCTTACTGCTGTGTCTGATCTCTGTTGGCTGCAGCCAGACCTCACAATTTAAACCAAAACTCGATTGGCTAATAACTTAAGACTTTTTTAAATAAGACTTTTTTAAACAGGTAAAAGCAATGGTGAGCTGGGACATGCCTGTGAGCACGTCCAGCACAGATATCTTGGTTAAAGTACAAGGACATAGAATATACTAAATGCCCGTAAGCATGGTGTGTCTAACAGCTACATAGGATAGGGCTTAACAGAGAGTTATTAGCACACTTATTATTTATTCTTTAACAAGAAAGGAAACATTGAAGAGGAATTTTACTTCCCACAGCTACCATGACCAAAGCACATACATTCATCTCCATACTAAGAAGGCCTTGCCACAGAAACCAGAAATATAAAGTCCAGTGGTCAGGATGCCCATAAGCGTTGAGAGTGCTTGAATGAACTGTTCATTACGGGCCGCTCTGTTGGGTTGCATTCACCAGAAGCAAACCCTGAGAAGAAGAAACCAGAAAAAGAGTGGGGAAGAGCAGAGAGGGAGGAAACAGAGCCTGGTGAAGGAAGGGGTGACGCAGTTCTAGTGCCCAGAGGAAGCCCTCTGCAGAAGGTCACAGGTGCAAGCTTTTACAAGACAAGTGACGAGGATCTGGGGAGAGTGCACCCCATCTGTGACTGGGACCCAAGGAAACCTAGGTAGAGCACCAACAGCACCCACTGAAGCCTCTGAGACTGCTCTCCTTCTGCCTCCCTGAAGATGTACACTGCCCTTGGGCTGGACGTATTTATTTACAGACACTCTGCATCACTAACATCTTATCAAAGTACCGTAAGAGCAGTGGAGGGAGAATACAATGCCCAGGAGAAATAGAGTCCTAGTCCAAACGGGCCTGGAGCTGTATCTTTAAAACAAGTGAAACTGCCCATTCTAATTTATGTTCTATGTGTAGGTATTTGCATATAAAAGCTCTCTTCTAATGTACTTTGCCACCAGGTCAAGCTGAAGCTCCCAAAAAGATATGCCATATTTGCTCTGGGGCTCCCTGACAGTGTCACGCAGGACTGCTATTGCAGACTGAGAAACGCTCAGATAGAACAGGTCAGACACCCTCCAATCCTGCTGTCCTGGAACAATGTCGTGCCCTGCTGGTGACCTTGATTATCTCTGCTCCAGCCCATCTCTTGCCCATATGGGTGATACACTCTCTCATCAAAAGGAAGTCTCAGCAGGGGACAGTGGCTAACACCTATAATCCCAGCACTTGGGGAGGCCGAGGTGGGGGATCACCAGGAGTTCAAGACCAGTCTGGGCAACACAGTGAGACCCTCATCTCTACAAATAAATAAAATATCAGCCAGGCGTGGTGGTACACACCTGTAGTTCCAGCTCCTTGGGAGGCTGAGGCAGGAGGATCGCTTGAGCCCAGGAGTTTGAGGCTGCAGTGAGCCAAGGTCACGCCACTGCACTCCAGCCTGGTGCCTGGTGACGGAGTAAGACTCTGTCTCAAAAAAAAAAGAAAAAGAAAAAGAAAAAAAAAAAAACAGATAATCCCATTGCTCTGATTTTCTAGTTCTTCAAATGTCAACACCTCCTAACAGCCCCCACATATCTACAGCACCTCTGTAAGTCAGTGTGATATTCTGTGTTATTGAATTATTCTGTATGTCAGTATTGTTATTCCACACTGATGATATTGCCTCTTTGGAAAGGCATTAAAATAGGAGGCTAGGCCGGACACAGTGGCTCACACCTGTAATCCCAGCACTTTGGGAGGCTGAGGCAGGCAGATCATGAGGTCAGGAGTCTGATGAGTCCAGGCTGACCAACATGGTAAAACCCCATCTCTACTAAATATATAAAAATTAGCCAGGCCTTGTGGTGAGCACCTGACCACTGCACTCCAGCCTGGGTGACAGGGTGAGATTCCATCTATGTTTCTATTTTTTTGTAGCGATGGAGTCTGACTATGTTACCCAAACTGATCTTGAACCCCTGGACTCAAGCTATCCTGCCTGGGCCTCTCAAAGTGCTGGGATTACAGGCATGAGCCAGTGCGCCTGCCTCCTTTCTGAGCTTTATACTCAAGATACTAGCATCGTCTCCCACCCACAGCCCTCCAGCACTCCCTTCACATCCATTTGTCTTTCCATATCAGAACGCGTCTCCACACTACATTTCACAGTTCCACTTTCCTGGTAGATTCAGCACTAATGTCAGATGCTGTGGAAGGATTGTTTTTTGCCTCTCGAATACTGTAGAAGAAAAACAGATCTTCCAGATGCAGGAGTTCTCCTGACAGCTGAAGAAGTGATGGATGAGCTGGGGTCTCCATTGATCAGCACATCAAGGTAGGAGGCTGGCGTCTGCCACTCACTCTTCTCACCTGAGTCGCTAAGACGTGTAAGATCACACTCCGCTCCGCTTTGGAAGCAGAAAACACTGTAAGTCTTCTTGTCAAAGCTGGATGCACAGGTCCATTCATGCAAAGGTGGCAAGAAAGGGTGCAGATGGAATGGTGAATTGGGCTATTTGTTCAAGGTGAACTTGAACAGGAAACCAAAGAGGCTATAGACAGGTGCACATGAAAATTAAAGTCTCATTCTTGCTTTTTGTGGTGGAAAAAAAATCCAAGTAGGCACTGCAGATGTGACATTTCATCTTCTTATTTCTTGTCACCTGTAGTTACCCTGGCACGTACCCAGAAGCACCATTTGCAGTACCTCCTACTTGGTCCCTACCTCCTCCTTGCCTGTCTGAATGCTAACAGGTAGCTAAGAGCGCCTGGGACTCAGCAGGTCAGAGTTCTCATCCAAGCTCAGGTTCCAGCTCCCTGGGTCCTGGGAATATCACAGTCATTTGTAAATTCAGTGCAACCCCAATCAAATTTCCGGCTGGATTTATTTAAGCAACTGTATGATTTATTTCAAAATTTATCTGTGGGGTAACAGGTCACAAAAATCTAAGTCAAATTTAAGAAAGAGGGGTAAACCAGGCACAGTGGCTCACACATATAATCCCAGCACTTTGGGAGGCCAAAGTGGGCAGATCACGTGAGTCCAGGAGTTCAAGACCAGCCTGGGCAACATGGCAAAACCCTGTCTCTCCAAAATATACAAGAAATAGCCAGGCATAGCAGCACACGCCTATTGTCTGACCTACTCCAGAGGCTGAGGTAGGAGGACCGCTTGAGCTGGGGATGCAGAAGTTGCAAGTGAGTCTAGATCGTGATCACACACTTGTAATGTTAATACTGAGTGTCAACTTGATTGGATTGGAGGATGCGAAGTATGGATCCCGGGTACGTCTGTGAGGGTGTTGCCAAGGGAGATGAACATTTGTGTCAGTGGGCCAGGAAAGGCAGACTCACCCTCAATCTGGGTAGGCACCATCTAATCAGCTGCCAGTGCAGCTACAATATAAAGCAGGCAGAAAAATGTGAAAAGACTAGACAAGCCTCACCTCCCAGCCTCCATCTTTCTCCCATGCTGGATGCTTCCTGCCCTCAGACATCAGGCTCCAAGTTCTTCAGTTGTGGGACTCAGACTGGCTCTGCTTGCTCCTCAGCCTGCAGACAGCGTATGGTAGGACCTTGTGATTGTGTGAGTTAATACTTAATTGTGTGAGTTAATACTTAATAAACTCCCCTTTATATACATATATATCCTATTATTTCTGTCCCTCTAGAGAACCCTGACTAATACACACCACTGCACTCTAGCCTGGGTGACAGAGCAAGACCTTGACCTCAAAAAAAAAAAAAAAAAAAAAAGGTTAAAGAAGAGAACGTTCCTTTGCAGACATTAAGGCCATCATATTTTTTTAAAAACCCTATTGGTGCACTGGGAGTGGTGGTACACACCTGTAATCCAGCACTTTGGGATGCTGAGGTGGGCGGATCATTGAGGTCAGGAGTTCAGGATCAGCCTAGCCTACATGGTGAAACCCATCTCTACTAAAAATACAAAAATTAGCCAGATGTGGTTGATAGGCACCTGTAATCCCAGCTACTTGGGAGGCTGAGACAGAAGAATCATTGGAACCCAGGAAGCAGGGGTTGCAGTGAGCCAAGATCATGCCATTGCATTCCAGCCTGGGTGAAAACGTGAGACTCTGTCAAAAAAAAAAAAAAAAAAAAACCCTCTATTGGTGCAAGATCAGAATAATAGACCAGTGAAGCAGAATAGAAACCCAGGGGTCATGTCTAAGACCATATTCTATCTTAATGCATAGGCCACTCCTGTGTTGCTGTAAAGGAATGCCTGAGACTGGGTAATTTATAAAGAAAAGAGGTTTAATTGGCTCACAGTTCTGCAGACTGTACAGGAAACATGGTGTCAGCATCTGCTCAGCTACAGGGGAGGCCTCAGGGAGCTTTCAGTCATGGTGGAAGGCAAAATGGGAGCAGGCATCTCACATGGCAAAAACAGGAGCAAGAATGCAGCAAGATGCCACATGCTTTTAAACAACCAGATCTGGTGAGAACTCGCTCACTATCACGAGGACAGCACCAAGCCCTGAGGAATCTGCCCCCATGATCCAAACACCTCCCACCAGACCCCAATTCCAACACTGGGGATCATGAGATTTGGAGGGGACAATGTCCAGATTATTAACATATCCAAAGGACCTTCCCACCAATCAATGTGAGGAGGGCTGGCTATTTAGTAGATGGCATTGGGGACCAGGCGTGATGGCTCACTCCTGTAATCCCAGCACTTTGGGGGCCAAGGCAGATGGATTACTTGAGGCCAGGATTTTGAGACCAGCCCAGCCAACATGGCGAAACCCTGTCTCTACTAAAAATACAAAAATTAGCCAGGTGTAGTGGCGCATGCTTGTAATCCCAGCTACTCAGGAGGCTGAGGCACAAGACTCGCTTGAACCTGGGAGCCAGAGGTTGCAGTGAGCCAAGACTGTGCCACTGCACTCAAGCCTGAGTGACAGAGCAAGACCCAGTCTTAAAAAGAAAAAAAAAAAGGATGGCTTTGAGAAGACTGATTCTCCAGCTGCATCTTGCCTGATGTTGCAATCAAAGATAGACTCCAAATCCCTCAATATCTATTGGGAGAGACAGTTAAAACCAAGACTGGAGGAAACTGTCTTTCTGAGCTGTGTTTGGATAAGATCTTCTTAAACTTTAGAAACATAACGCATGAGAGAAATAAATTCATGGATTTATTTATACCAAATTAAATGATTCTGTTCAATGAAGAAGACCACGATTCTTTTTTTATATATATATATATATATATATACTTTTTATTGCATTTTAGGTTTGGGGGTACATGTGAAGAACATGCAAGATTGTTACATAGGTACACACATGGCAGTGTGACTTGCTGCCTTCCTCCCCATCACCTGTATCTGTTATTTCTCCCCATGCTATCCCTCCCCAACTCCCCACCCCCTGCTGTCCCTCCCCTTTTTCCC
>PVKV010022449.1:0-35197 GCA_004027835.1 Alouatta palliata
TGACAGGGCTAGACTCCGTCTCAGAAAAAAAAAAAAAAAAGAGAGTGAGAAACAAAAGTGAAATATGAAAGATTTTAGCATCTGTGCCCTGCCCTTGGACCAAGTTTGAGTTGACATGGCTACAGCCACCACCTAGCCAAGGATGGATGAGGAAACCACGCTCTCTCTGCTCTGTATATCTAGGATAATACCCACTACCATGCTATGAGCTGCTGAGAGACCAAGACTGGAGCAGACTGCACTGCCCACAGCTTCTTGCTCATTCTGCACACATGAGTAGAGCTCCATCCTCTCTGGTCAAAGCCTATACCTGGCACCATTTTGAGAGTTTAATGATGTGCTGTGCCTGACCCTTGGGCCAAGTTTGAGGGGATTCAGCTGCAGCTGCCAACCAGCCAGAGAAGAGATGGAGAGACCAAGCTCTTCTAAGCACACTTAGGACAATAACTACTGCCCTACTACTAGCAACTGTGGAACTGAGGTCTAGCCTGTCTCACCCATCACAGCTACCAGGAACATCAACATGGACCAACTGTGTCCCAGTGGATTGCTCTACCACCACTACTGTCAACCACATGCTACCCAGAGGTCTGAGAACCTTCCCACACAGCTGGCTCACCACTCCCACTACTAACTTCTAAACAAGCTCCTTGGAGGCCCGCAAATCAGCCCTCAGGACCAACTAACATTGAAGCCAGTATAAGCTCTTCTGGGGCCTATAAACGGGCACATTTACCCCACTCTGCCACCACTGGGGTCAGAAGCCTGGTTCAGTTAGCATCCAAGTCCCCATCAAAACTTTGCCACAACATCAACTAATAACTGTACCTTAAGTCACTGAGAAAATCACAGTTAATACTGACTCTGTACTGCTGAAGAAGTCATACAGACTTATACTATCACAAGCACCCAAAATCAAAACCAATGTATCCTACTCAACCAACAATCTGCAAATATCTTCAGGAAGAAAATGTGTCCCTATGAAAGTAACTTCAAAAAACTGAAATGAGTGCTGGCTGTACCCGTTGTGTAAATATCAGTGGAAGGACACAGGAAAAATGAAAAAGCAGGGAAATATGACACCACCAAGGGACCACAACAGTACTCAAGCAATAGATCCCAAGCAGAAAGAATCCTCAAAGTTCCAGATAAATAATTCAAAATACTGATTTTAAAGAAGCTCAATGAGATGTAAAACCTGTCTTTTGAGTTGTGAGATTCTTTCCTCTTCTTGATCTAATTTATTATTGAAGCTTTTTGAAGTTTTGGATGTACTTTGCATATCCTTCAGTGAAATTTTTATTTCCAGAATTTGTGCTTTTTTTTTTCTTTTAAGAAACTTGGTAAACTTCTCATTAATATCCTGAATTGATTTTCTGTTACCTTTGTATGAGTTTTCAGTTTTCTTTTACATCTCATTGAGCCACCACATCTGGCCATTTAAATACAATTTCTGTTGGATTGCCAAAGTCATTTTTTATAGGATTAGAAAAAAAAATCTAAAATTATATGGAATCAAAAAGAGTCCAAGTAACCAAAGCAATCCTAAGCAAAATGAACAAAGTTGGAGGCATCACATTACCTGACTTCAAATTGTACTACAAGGCTAGAGTAGCCAAAACAGCATGGTACTGGTATAAAATAGACACGTAGATTATTGGAACAGAATAGAGAACACAATAACAAAGCCATACCCCTACAACCAACTGATCTCCAACAAAGTCAGCAAAATTATACACTGATAAAAGGATACCCAATTTAATAAATAGCAGTAGGAAAATTGAGTAGTGATAGGCAGAATTACGAAACTGGACCCCTGTCTCCTGCTAAATACAAAAGTTAATTCAAGATACACTGAATTAACCTAACATAAGATACCTAAACATAAGACCTGAAACTATAAAAAATTATAGAAGAAAACCTAGGAAAAACTCTTTTGGCCATTGGCAAAGAATATATAATCAAATCCTCAAAAGCATATGCAACAGAAACAAAAATAGAAAAATGAGAATTAAACTAAAAATCTTCTACACAGAAAAATAAACAATCAACCGAGCAAACAGACAACTTACAAGATGGGAAAAAATTATATGCAAACTATGCACCTGACAAAGGGCTAATACCCCAAATCTATAAAGAACTCCAACAGCTCAACAAGCAAAATAAGAATAAAAATAATCTAATTAAAAAGTGGGTGAGGACATGAACATACACTTTTGTAAAGAAGACAGACAAGCAACCAAGAAATATATGAAAAAACCCTCGACATCACTAATCATCAGAGAAATGCAAATTAAAAGCACAATGGGATTTTGGGAGGCAGGACAAGATCGTGGAATAGAAAGCTTCACCATTCCCCATTGTAATGACACCAAGTTAACAACTATCTACTCAGAAAAAACACCTTTATAACCAAAAAACTGGGTGAGCACTCATAGTACCTAGCTTTAACTTCATATCACTAAAAGAGGCATTGACTAGATAGAAAAATCAGTCCTGAGTTGCTGACACCACCCCTCCCCCATCCCCCAGTGTGGCAGCCTGGTGCAGTGACCCTCTCTGGGTGCTGGGGGAAAGGAGGACACAGCAATTGAGAAGCACTGAATTATGTGCTGTTCCGTTAGAGCAAAAAGGAAAACCAGACCAAACTCAGTTGACAACAGCCTACAGAGGGAGCATTTAAGCCAGGCCTTGCCAGAGGGGAATCAGCAATCCAGTCATCTAAACTTGAGTGCCAAGAAACCTCACTACTGAAGGCCAAAGTACTTTTGGTCTCTAAGTAAACTTGAAAGGCAGCCTAGGCCATCAGGACTGCAACTTGCAGGTGAGTCCTAGGGCTGAACTAGGTCCAGAGGCAATACATTGAGGGGCCATGTGACCTACTGAGACAACAGCTGGGGCAGCTAAGGGAGTGCTGGCATTACCCCTTCCCTAACCCCAGGCTGCACAACTCATGGCTCCAAAAGGAGACCCCTTCTTCCCACTTGAGGAGAGGAAAGGTTAGGGTGGGGAGGACTTTCTTGCATCTAGGATAGCAGCCACAACAGAATAGGGCAACAGTCAGAGTACAGAGTTCCCCTTTCCCCTGTTCCAGGCCCTAGCTCCAAGACATTTCTAGACACACCCTGGCCCAGAAGGGAACCCACTGCCTTTGAGGAAAGAACCAGTCCTGCCAGCATTCATCATCTGCTAACTGAAGAGCCCTTGGGCCCTGAATAACCAGCAGTGATACCCAGGTACTGCATAGAGAACCTTGGTGAGCCTCAGAAATTTGCTGGCTTCAGGAACCAAAACTTCCAAAACTGCCACAGGAGGGTAGACACCAAGTAGGCTCTTGAGGTTTACAATTCCAGGACTTGACTCTTGAATGGCATTTCTGCACCTGCCCTGATCCAGAGGGGAGCCCACTGCCCTGAAGGGTGAGTCCCAAGCTAGTTAGCATTCACCAGCAGCTGACTTAAGAGACACTGGGATTTAAGGGAAAATCAGTGGTAGTCTGGCAGTACTTCTTCTATCCAAGGGTGTTGGTGCCTATGGAGTGAGGCTCCCTTGTCTTTGGAAAAGGGAGGGAAGAGGGGGAGCACTGTGTCTTGTGGTTTATGTGCCAGCTCAACTGCAATATGGTAGAATGCCAGGTAGACTTCTAAGGTTTTTGACTGTAGTTTCTGACTCCTGGACAGTTCTTCTGGACCCACTCAGGGTCTGGAGGACCTCACCTCCCTGAAAGGAAAAACATAGGCCCGACTGGCTTGGCCACCTGCTGGTTGTAGAACCCCAGGGCCTTGAGTGAACATAGGCAGTTTCCAGGGAGTGGTTACAGTAGGTCTTGGGCAAGACCCAGTGATGTACTGGCTTCAGGTCTAACCCAACACAGTCATAGTGGTGGTGGACACAGGGGTGCTTCTGTCACTCCACCCCAGCTTTAGGTGGCTCAGAGCAGAGAGAGAGACTCTGCATGTATGGGAAAAAGTAAGGAAAGAGAACAAGAGTATCTGCTGGTAATCTAGAGAATTCTCCTGGATCTTGTCCAAGACCATCAAGGTGGTACTTCTAACAAGTCTCCAAGAACCACAGCATTACTGGGCGTAGGGTGCCCATTAAAGCAGCAACAGATTAGATCATAACACCCAAGTTGTGACCCAAGTCCCTTAAAGTATCTGGAATGCTCTCCCAAGAAGGATGGCCAGAAATAAGCCCAGAAAGTGAGGACTGCAATAAACACCTAACTCTTCAATACTCAGACACCAAAGAACGTCTACCAGCATCAACACCATCCAGGAAAACACGACATCAACAAATGAACTAAATAAGGCACCAGTGACCAATCCTGAAGAAACAGAACCACGTGAACTTTTAGACAACTCAAAATAGTGGTGTTGAGGAAACTAAAAGAAATTCAAAATAACACAGAGAAGGAATTCAGAAAAGGGGAAATGTAAGATTCATTCACCTTAAAGAGGAGGTAGAGAAAGGGATAGGGGTAGAAAGTTTATTGAAAGAGATAATAACAGAAAACTTCCCAAACCTAGAGAAAGATACCAATATCCAAGTACAAGAAAGTTATAGAAGGTCAAGCAGATTTAACTCAAAGACTACCTCAAGGCATTTAATAATCAAACTTCCAAAAGTCAAGGATAAAGAAAGGATCCTAGCAAAAGACACAAATAAAATACAATGGAGCTCTAATACACCTGGCAGCAGACTTTCAGTGGAAACCTTGTAGACCAGGAGAGAGTGACATGACATATTTAAAGTGCTGAAGGAGAAAAAAGTTTACCCTACAGTAGTATATCCAGAGAAAATATTTTTCAAACATGCAGAAGAAATACTTTCCCAGACAAACAAAAGCTGAGGGATTTCCTCGTTGACACTATTGATTACAATGTTCACCATTGAGGTCTGGGCACACTAATAGCCCAGACTTCACAAATCTACAATATATTCATGTGAGAAATGTACACCTGTATCCCCTAAATGTATATGAAAAATAGAAATAAAGATTAAAAAAATAAAAAATAAAGATTTCAGGACAAATAATATAACTGAATAGATAGATGATAGATAGATAAATAGATGGATAGATAGAATCACAGAGATTATTTCAGGACAAATGATAACATTGTATATTGGCTGTGTAAGGTTATTCTTTAAATTAAAGACAGTTTTTTGGCAGTTCTTAAGTGAATACTCACCCTCATTTATCTAAAAAAACAGCATAATATTTTCAAAAGAATCTGGAAATGATTGAATCAAATGCAATCAAGCTGAATAACTAGAGGCATTAAAACAAGTATGTAAGGCACTCATACCGAAGCTGTAAAATTTTGGTATCCATATACATTTAATTAATTTTTTTCAAGGTATTTTTACAAGAAAATGTTATTCATTAAGTTTTCTCCAATTATGGAATGCTTATATATTTATTATATATTGGGAAAAAATTGTTATTTGCCATTATTATGCCATGATAATTCTTTAATTTTAATGATTATATAACATTTAGTGTTACAGCTGTTCCATAATCAATTTATAAATTAGCCTACTTTTGGGGAGTCAATTTATTTATAATTTTTAGCACTGTTAATCAAACTGTAAATGTCTTCTATAGAAATACATATGTGCATTTTTGATCTTTATTTATTTAACAAACATTTGTATAACATGTATTATATGCCAGGCAATATATTACATTCTTTATAAATATTACATTATTTAATCTTAACAATTGTACAAAATAGACTATAACTATTCCCATTTTACAGGTATGGAAAATGAGGCACAGAAAGATTAATCACATTTTCAAGGTGATAAAGCTAGTAATTAGCTGAACTGAACTTCAAAACAGGATACTCTGGCTCCAAAGCTGATACTCTTAAATGTTACTTTCTGCCATGTCTCTGAAGTATAAATTCTAGAAGAGGATAGGGTCAGAAGTATTAACACTTGGGGATTATTAGTGTATTTTTTCATTTGTTTCCAGTATATGTATACAATTGTACATACCTACTATTGGTGAAACAAGATGGCAATTTCAGTATAACTTCAACAATATGCTTTTTTTCTCTAATTTGGGAAGAGATATGTTATATGTCATTGCCTTAACTTTAATTTATTTGAATATGATTGGGATTAAGCATTTAAAAACATGTCTATTAATCATTTTCTCTTTCTTTTTAAAATTATTCCATGCCAATGTATTTATTTCTGCATTTATTCATTCAACACCTATTCATTTAGTGTCCAATATGTACCAGGTACAGTTAAAGCCACTTGACATTAAGTCTTTGAACAAACTATAGGATCAATGTCCTCAAGAAGCTTATCTTCTATCTGCAGAGATCAAACAATCAACAGCAAACATAAGTACAGAGAACAGTATAGATAATAACTCCTATAAGAACAAAAAAAATTCAGGTAAGAGGATTGAGAGTGGTAAATCTTCTGCATACAACTCTAAACACATGTCAAAAGTAGGCTTCATTGAGAAAATGGCATTTGAGGAAAAGCCTAGATGTGAGAAAATTTATCATGGGCACTTCAAGGGGAATAACTTTTTAGGCAGAGGGAACATTCAGTGCAAAGGTTCCAAGGAGGATCCTACCTGGTATGTCCAAGGAACAGCAAGGAAGGATGTCAGGATATAGCTAAGTGTGCAAATATAGTAGTCAGGAGGAGTTGCGATTGGAAAGTATCAGGCAGTGGAGGTACTAGCTGGGTCATGTGCAGTCTTGTAAGCTATTGGGAGGACTTTGGCTTTTATTTGGAGTGTGAAGGTGAGATTTTTGAGATTGTTGAACAGAGGTGTGACATAACCCATTTTTAAAAGGGTCACTCTGGACACTGTACTGAGAACAAATTATAGAACACAAAGCTAAAACAAGAGAACAATTAGGAGGCTATTTTAAGAATTCAAGGACAGATAATATAACTTAGAGAGTTTATAGTAGTAGAGGTGATGAAGAATTCTGGATGTTTTCAGAAGGTAGGAACAAAGAGATTTCATGACTGGATGACAAGGGAGAGGAAAAGACTAGTTTATGATGAACCCAGGTTTCTTGTCTTAAACAACTGGAAGGACATTTCTTTCCATGTTTCAACTAGTATGTATTTTAAAAATATTTTTGTCAAAGTTATTTATATATAAATAATTTAAATCATCTATGTCATATACATTACAAAAGTTTTCTCAGCTTACTTTTGCTAATTCTGTTTGTGACATACAGTTTTTATTTTGTATAGTTTTAGGCAACTGTAGCACTGTTCTTTCAGTTTTCTGTCTTGGCTTTCATTATTGTGTAAATATACATATTTGCCAATATTTTCTTCCATTTTTTTGTTTACTGGTATACAATTAATACTTTATCATATTTAAATTAATCTTGATATATGACACAAAATATATCAAAGTCTTTTTCACTTGTCATTTATTCCAGCATCAGTTTCTATAATGCTATTCTTATCATCTATAAAATTCTATTTTGTAATTTTCCATTTATTCCATTATATTCTTCCATGCGTATCAAATATCTTTATAGTTGTTTTGGAATATTACTGTTTCACAGAGCTGTAAACATTACACTAATTATTTAGACCGTTTCACTCATCTTATTGTAACTCCAAATTGATTAGGAAGAACCAAGCAATATCTACCTTAGATTTTGATTGACCCATGTTAATCTTGTAGGTGCATTTAACAAGAATTGTTATTGCTACAACATTGAATCTTCCACTCCATGGGTAATTTGAATATTTGCAGAATTCTTTTCATCATCAAAGTTTTTTAAAACAAAATTTATAAGAATGGGTCTAAATGGCTTTTTTTAAGTATAATAAAAAAGGAATAATTTGAAATAACATTGAATAAATAAATGAATACATAAACTTACTTAAAGGAAATAAACAGAAATGTCAGCATATTAGACCAAAGGCCTAATTATAGATTATAATTATATATTATAAAATTATAGTTATAGATTATAGATAATAGATTATATATATTTTTGGGGGGGAACATTGTCCTGCTCTGTTGCTCAGGCTGGAGTGCAGTGGCACAACCACGGCTCACTGCAGCCTTGACCTCCAGGCTCAAGTGATTTTCCCACCTCAGCCTCCTTAGTAGCCAGGACTACAGGCACACACAATCATGTCTGGCTAATTTTTTAAAATTTTTTGTAGAGGCAGGATTTCGCCTTGTTGCCCAGGCTAGTTTCATACTCCTGGTTTCATGTGAGCCTCTTGACTTGGCCTCCAAAAATGCTGGGATTACAGGCATGAGCCACCACGCTTGGCCAATTTATATATTTATAATTTAGATTTTATATTTATATTGTAATTAGTATATTAACTTACACTTATATTTGACATATATTTTTAATATCTATCAACTCAATTATCTGCATTATCTGTCCTAGGAAGTACCTTCCTGACATCAAGTTCCCTGAGATGTGAATTTTAATCAGAATGCTACTTGAATTCTAATCAGAATCATGGAGTAAAAATTGTTCCAGGAGAGTGTTTTATAGAAACTCTAGAAAAACCCAGTGACATATGCCTGCTCCATAACCACATACGCTGTACTAATGACCAGATAATGGAATCCCCAAATACAGTAGCTTTTTACTATTAAGAGTACGAGTTGTTTCGGAACAGAGAGCGTAATCAGAAGCAAAAAAATAAATAACAATAATAATAGATGCAAAGATTAGTAGCAGACTGAAAATCTTGCAGCTCTAGTCCTTCAAGGCACGGTCCCTCCCCACTGTGCACTTTCATGATGAATAATGTTGCTAATGTTCCTGCTGAAAATCTTCAGATATTTTCGTGTTTTTGTAAGAATTTCAATCAAAGGCAAGGAACAATAAAACTACTCCTAGAATTTTGCCATTATAGTGACATCCGATATATTGACTTTTCAGTGATTAATATCACACCAAAAGCTACAACATGGTTTCCCAACTTTTTTCTGTTGAAATAGACCTCATCTAAATGTATATTCTTAACATTTATTATTTTCATTTTTACACTCCACAGGTTCTTGTGTACTATGTTTAACATTGACAGGAAGATAATTGGGAAATAAATATATATAAATACAGGAACATAAAGAGAAATAAAGAAGAAGCACTATGGTCAACTAAAGAAGAGGGATTTCCAGCAATGTAAGCACCCATTTCTACTGGCTGTCAGCTGATGCTTACTGTTTGGACAACTCATATATGCATATTGACCGGTGATCAACTTCTAAAAGAGATTTTTAATGGTTCTTAAAGATTTCACAAGGTGTTGTCAATGGAAATATGGATTCTTCTACAGCAAACATGTACATTGATACCATGTGAAACAAGGATAGTGGGGAAACCTCTGTGACTGTGAGGACATAGAACTGAGAAAAGTATATTAAATGGAATAAGAAAAACACTTCTAGAGCATGTTGTCTTTCAGAAAATGGTGCCCACGCAGTCAGGATTGTGTTACATTTTAATGGGAATGGAGATATTTGTGATATACTGACAAACCAAGACAGATGGCTATAAAACTGCAATGTAAAGTGTCAGCTTCTCCTCATGCTGTTATAGTACATGTCTGAAAGTCTCACTCCTGTCAGTGTATTCTTGGGGTTGAATCTCAAGTGATCCATAGGATCTTATGTACAGCAGATGAAAATGGACTTTTCTGTCTTCCCAACTGAACAGCAATGAAATTGAGAGAAAGAAGATAATGCTGGAAGTCATGATAAAGTCTATCATCTGTGACCATATATTTCCTTAGAGAGTTTTCATCATTGGACCCCATCTAAAAAATTTCAGAATAGGACTCTCACCACTCTATAAATATGTATGTATATGGCAGAAATTACTGGTAAACTTCCAATGCAGACATTATTGTTATTTTTTTCATCTTTATTGGGTCTTAGAAATGATTGTGTGTGTTTTTTTTCTTTGATTACACAATGAAATTACCAAATAAATTTCATTCAAGCAAAAAAAAAAATCACACCATTTTGAGATTCTAATATTTGTGTAAAATATAGTCTGAAATATATAACAAACATATTTGAATACATTAATTCTTAAACCATTACTTAACAAACTAATATTTTCAAGTTTAAAAGATAATATGTTGAAATCAAAATTTAATTTTCTTACCTTTCTGGATATGTAAGTGATTTTAACATGAGACTCTGGATCTTGTATGTGCACGTGGAACATTGCAGATTTGAGCTCTGGAAATACGTCAAACCAATGCTTGAAATATTTACAAAGTCATTGTAAAATTGAGCAAGAATCTTGACTTCTTGAAGTTTATAAAATGGTTTGTTCTTTCTAGAGAGAAAATTTGATATGCTCAGCATATTAATAATTTGAAACATAATTCAATTCTAAAATCAATATAATCCTAATAAGGGAGGCCACGGGGAACAATATTGTAGGGAAAAGACCAAATAAAATATTACTGGAGTATTTATTAAAATAATTAAAACAGTAATTTATAAGGAAATAAAATAATAATAATAAATGCATTCCATCATATAACTATTTTGAAAATGCTTTTATTTGGGTAAAAAGTGACATGTCTTTCTGAGTAGATGTCTAGATTGTACATTTGTCTAAAATTAGAGAAGTCATCCTGTAGACGTTTTTTAGATTCTTTAACAACTATCACAGTTCCTTCAGTAGACTAGATGTTCAAGGGATAACTTAAAAATATTTTATCAAATATTTTTGACCTAGAAGAATAACTTTCAAAGGCCTGAGATTCAAAACAGAAATGCAGTGTTTAATAAGCACAATTTTCCATGCATTTACAATGTAATTAAGCTTTACATGCTTAACCTTATTTAACTATCTGAACAACTCCTTTTATTAGGTACTACGAGTATTACCATTTTACAGATAAGAAAACAACATCAGAGCATGTAAATGCCTTTCCCAAAGCCACACAGCTAATAACACTCTTCACTGCTCTGCTCAATTTCTCACCCCTATGTGCCAGAAATGTGGGTCCCTGGAGAGCCATTTATGTCAATTAGGGCTTTCCTGACCCCAAGAGGAACTCTAGCTACTCTGTTGCACTTTTTCTCAATAGATAAAACTGATGGCAAAGAGGAGAAGGAGAAGGAGGAAGAAGAGGTGTAGGAGGAAGAGATAAAAGGAGAGGAAGAGAAGTAAAAGCTGGAGGAGAAGGAGAAAGGAAAGGGACTCAAGAAGTGAAGGGAAGAAAAGCTTTTTTAAAAATCAGTTTAAAGAACTTTCTCTTTTGAGCCAACAACAACTTGCTTAATCAAAGGTGACAATCACACAGAGAAGAGCTGAAGAGCAACCAGTGAAGCACCCAGAACTTCCCACTATCTCACATTCTTTCCTGCTCTCTTTTTGATTACTTGCAGCAGTTAGAAACCAAAAAAAGGACACGATTATTCACTCAAAGTCCATCTCTGCTACCTCCTTGCAGGGTTACCACCTTCTTTCACAGACTATAATGTCATTAGATTTATCTCTAATGTCTTTGCATGAACTTATCTAAATTTTTCAGAGATAATTCAAATTTAACATAGCTAGATAGGTATGTGTTATCTTCCCATACAAATTCACAGCCATGACAGTGGTTTCAATTACCAACAGTTTGCTCATGACCACAAAATCTCTACCTTCAGCTAAGGCCTGTATGCTAAGTTTTAGATACATGTATCCACTGTCATTCACCATGTCCATTTGGATACCTCAAGGATGCTTGAAACTCACTAGCTTCAAATCTAAATGACTCAGCTTCCCCAACACTCTCTCCTACCAAAAAACAAAAAATACTAAAACTAAAACTTACATTTTCTCAAGGTATTAAATGGCACCACCACCTAATACCCAAGTCAAACAACTAGGATTCACCTTTGATAGCACCCTTCTTTCAACCTCCACATTCAATCTATCAGAAATTTCTACTGACTTTGCCTCTGAAATATCAAAACTGACTTGAATCCCTTATTTTTCCATCTCAACTATAAACCTTCAAACCCAGGACACTATTGTGTCATGCCATATTCCTGCAACAGCATCTTGCTTTGTTTCTCTTCAATCCACTGCGGTCAAATTGTTTTTCCAAAAGAAAAATCCAATTGTAGCCTCAACCTGACGGCCACAACTAAAATACTTCAGTGGTTTTCATGTGCACAGTTAATAAAATATAAATTCTGGAGCATGGCCTATGAGTTCTAATTTCTACAAAATATCTTAAGTGTTCTCTACCTTTCCCCTCTTTCTTTTGCTTTCCCAGTCTCTTTTCTTAAACACACTAAACTCCCTTCAGCTCTGGAAGTGGGCCATGCTTCTCCTTGCTTCAGATATTACGTATTTATTGGTCCTTCAGCCTGGAATGCAGCAGGGCAGTGACTCCTGTTCGTCATTTAGGACTCAATTAACGTAAGTATCATGGAGAAGCTTTTAGTCACCCCACTAATTTACATCCCCTATTTTAACTTTCCATATACACTACAATTTGTGTCAAGATAATTTTTCATGAACATATTTCACTTATATAGATTTATAATTCTTTGTCTATCCTTATATGTCTCATTATGCTGCATACTTAATGAAGGTAGGACCCTGACTGATTTTCTCATCACAGTATGCCCAGCAACTAACGAAGTGCCTGGCTCAATGTAGATGCTCATTAAAAGTTGTTTGAATTCAGGAACGATGGACATCATTGTTTCATTTTTATTATTAATTTAAAATATATCTGCTGCACACATCTAATTTATATAAGAGCAGAACATCTAACCTATCCAGAATTGTATCCCCTATTCCTAGCACAGGTCCTGGTCTATAGAAGAACTCAGTAATTTTTAATGAATAGACTGAATTGGATACTCTCCATGTATCTTTTAGCTCAGTGTAGAATGGCATTATACTTTTTAAATAGTCACAAAGCTCAAAACTTGAAGTCACTCTAGATTGGTTTCTTTCTTTAACTTTCACTTATTCAATTAACCATGCAAACACATAACATACCTATTCTAAAGCCCAAAACCTCTAAAATCTCCCTTATCCTGTTTTTTCATTTCCACTGACTTAGACCCAGGTTCACATTATCTTTCACATGAATTATCACAGTAACTACTGTAGCCTCCTGTCTCTGGTCTTGTTCCTTCTAATCTCCCCATTACTCTTATGTCTGGGCCATCCTTCTATCCTGAATACCCAATATTGATATTTTCCATTTAACAAACTATATTAGCATATTAATACACCTGGTCCAAGAAATCTTTAGTCGCATAGAAAAAATAACATTCAGTACAAAAATCAGGATTCAGAACAGATTTCAATCAAATCCTAATTTTGCTAAATAAAAAAT
The DNA here is from genome assembly GCA_004027835.1 of Alouatta palliata. NCBI lineage: Eukaryota > Metazoa > Chordata > Mammalia > Primates > Atelidae > Alouatta > Alouatta palliata. The sequence goes on from PVKV010022449.1 coordinate 13,348, forward strand.
GCCAATCAATGATAGACTGGATAAAGAAAATGTGACACAGATACACCATGGAATACTATGCAGCCATAAAAAAGGATGAGTTCATGTCATTTGCAGGGACACAGATGAAGCTGGAAACCATCATTCTCAGCAAACTGACACAAGAACAGAAAACCAAGCACCGCATGTTCTCACTCATAAGTGGGTGTTGAACAATGAGAACACATGGACACAAGGAGGAGAACATCACATACTGGGACCTGTTTCGGGGTGGGGGAGCTAAGGGAGGGATATCAGCAGTTGGGAGATTAGGGACGGATAACATTAGGAGAAATATCTAATATAGATGATGGGGGGATGTATGCAGCAAACCACTATGGCATGTGTATAACCTATGTAACAATCCTGCATGATCTGCACGTGGACCCCAGAACTTAAAGTATAATAAAAAAAAAAAAAGAAAGAAAGAAAAAGAATGTACATAAGAGCATGTACAAGAAGGAGGAGGAGGAATAATTATAAACCAAATGCAAAGTGTAGATATTTCTGGATGGTATAATTATAGGTGATCCTTATTTTCTATTATATACTCTTACACATTTTCTACGGTGAATAAATATTCCTGTTTCCATTTTGAAAAGAAAAATAAAAGATCATTTAAAATTCTTTGACTCCTGTGGTATCTTTAAGACAATTTAAATCCCAAAACATAATTAAATGTATACTCATGTGCCACATAATGATGTTTTGGTCAACAAAGGACTGCATATATGACAGTGATCCCATAAGATTATAACACCATATTTTTACCCTTGTGTATGCTTAGATATTTTTACATACACAGATATTTATGATTATGTTACAGTTGCCTCCAGTATTCAATACTGTAGCATGCTGTACAGGTTTGTAATGTATTGCTTCTAGGTTACAAACCTATGTTACACTCCATATGGCATATGTGTGTAGCAGGCTATACCATCTAGGTTTGTGTAAATATACTCTATAATGTCTAAACAATGACAAAATTACTTAAGCATGCATTTCTCAGAGGATATTCCCATTGTTAAGTGATGCATGTCTGTATTAGAAAATAATATTAATAAAAAGACAGTAAAGTCATTATCCAAGATTAGGTGGACAGGTTATAACATATGTATATATGTTCCCGCATTTTATATTCCTTCATGAAAATGCACTAATCCAAGTAGGTGAATAAAACTAATCACTATTTCATCCTGTTCCACTAGAATATGTTTGTAAATTAACTCAAGACTAACAGTTTGTTTGCCTTCTGAACAAATTTGAAACAACTGTTCTAGGCTGGTGGTTGTGTGCAATTTTTGAATTTAGATACTGTATTAATCTATTCTCATGCTGCTATGTACAATACCCAAGACTTGGTAATTTATAAAGAAAAGAGGTTTAACTGACAGTTCTGCATTGCTGGGGAGGCCTCAGGAAACTTACAATCACGGCAGAAGAGAAAAACACATGTCCTGTTTTGTATGGTGGCAGGAGAGAGAAGAATGAGAATCGAGTAAAGGGGGAAGCCCCTTATAAAACCATCAGATCTCCTAAGAACTTACTATCAAGAGAATATTATGGGGGAAACCACTCCCATTATTCAATTATCTGCACCTGGTCCTGCCCTTGACATCTGAGGATTGTTACAATTCAAGATGGGATTTGGGTGGAGACACAGAGCTAAACCATATTATTCTACCCCTGACCCTCCGAAATCTCATGTTCTCACATTTCAAAACACAATTATGCCCTTCCAACAGTCTCCCAAAGAATTAACTCATTCCAACATTAATCCAAAAATCCAAGTCCAAAGTCTCATCTGAGACAAGTCCCTTCCACCTATGAGCCTGTAAAATCAAAAACAAGTTAGTTACTTCCCAAATACAATGCTGGTACAGGCATTGAGTAAATACACCCATTCCAAATGAGAGAAATTGGCCAAAACAAAGGTGCTACAAGCCCAATGCAAGTCCAAAATCCAATAGGGCACTAATTAAACCTTAAAAAGAAAAAAGAAAAAAAAAAAACCTTAAAGTTCCAAAATGATCTCCTTTAACTCCATGTCTCACTTCCAGGGCATGCTGATGCAAGAGGTGGGCTCCCATGACCTTGGGCAGCTCATGCCTGTGGCTTTGCAGGGTACAGCCCCTCTTCCAGCTGTTTTCATGGCTAGCATTGAGTGTCTGCAGCTTTTCCTGGTGCACAGTGCAAGCTGTCAGTGGATCTACCATTCTGGGGTCTGGAGAATGGTAGCCCTCTTTTCACAGCTCCATGAGACAGTACCCCAGTGAGAACTCTGTGTAGGGCTCCAATCTCACATTTCCCTTCCACACTGCCCTAGCAAAGATTCTCCATAAGGGCTCTGCTTTGAAGCAGATTTCTGCTTGGATACTCAGGCATTTCCACACATCCTCTGAAATCTAGGTGGAGGTTCCCAAACCTGAATTATTGTCTTCTGCACACCTGCAGGACCAAGGAGAATAGTATGGGGGAAACCACGTCTATGATTCAATTATCTCAACCTGGGCTCATCCTTGACATGTAGGGATTACCACAACTTAAGGTGAGATTTGGGTGGGGAAAAAGAGCCAAATCACTTCAGATACTCTCCTTTCTCTAGGTTTTGGTACATTCTTTCTTTTCCCTGGCTGTACTGCCTTGCTTTCATATGCTTCCTTGTTTCTTCTCTCTGCTTGAACCATACATTAAGTGATCTTCTTTTATAAAACAGTTTATTAAAAGCTACAATTATGCACGAGTCTCCATTATTCTGTGACTTCCCTGAGAACAAAATACTGTCTGTGTCAGTGTGGATCCCCATTATTTTGAAAAATGCCCAAATAAGTTTGATGCTGAATGATTTGAATCAATTTAATAGCCAAAACTCATGTTTCTGACAAGAATAAATAATAGATCATGTGTGAATGCATATATATATACATTCATATATGCAACTGTAAGAAATTTAGGCCGAGCGCGGTGGCTCACGCCTGTAATCCCAACACTTTGGGAGGCCGAGGCGGATGGATCACAAGGTCAAGAGATTGAGACCATCCTGGTCAACATGGTGAAACACCGTCTCTACTAAAAATACAAAAACTAGCTGGGCATGGTGGCACGTCCCTGTAGTCCCAGCTACTTGGGAGGCTGAGACGGGAGAATTGCTTGAACCCAGGAGGCGGAGGTTGCGGTGAGCCAAGATCGCGCCATTGCACTCCAGCCTGGGTAACAAGAGCGAAACTCCATCTCAAAAAAAAAAAAAAAAAAAAGAAATTTAAAGCAATGAACAATTATGGAATAATATTAGTTATTATTTTAAAACATTCAGTGTTCACAATTAGGTGAAAAGGGCCAAAAAGTTTCTCTCAATAAAAGATGGGTTCCGATGAAAGTCAAGAATTTGGATTGGAATTACTCTTTTGAGACGAAGTCTCGCTCTATTGCCCAGTCTGGAGTACAATGGCACAATCTTGGCTCGCTGCAACCTCCACCTCCCAGGTTCAAGTGATTTTCCTGCTTCAGCCTCCTGAGTAGCTGGCATAACAGATGTGTGCCACCATGCCCAGCTAATGTTTTTGTTTTTGTTTTTTTTTTGTGTGTTTTTAGTAGAGATGGGGTTTCACCATGTTGGTCAGTCCGATCTCGAACTCCTGACCTCATTATCCACCCACCTTGGCCTCCTAAAATGCTGGGATTACAGGCATGAGCCATGGCTCCTGGCCAGATTTTTTTGTTTAATATCTTTTGTCTTCTTTGGGTGATGGAAGGTTAGTTTAAAAAGGGAAAAGAACAAGGATAACTGTTACTCTTTCACTACCAGTCCTATCCAACTGTTAAATTATCTGAAATGTCTTTATTAACTTTAAGAAAATTAAATGTATACAATCTAATAATAAAATATTTAAAATATGTTCAAAATTTTAAAAATTTTGCTGGACTTATAACTCAGGATATTATCTCTAAGGATGATCATGGCATCCCATGATGTAATGGTCTTTATGTTACCTCAGTACACAGGTATTTCATATTTTCATTATGGTGAACTTATCATTATTTTCTTTGTGGATTCCAAGGTTTGAAAAGTTTATCTATTATTACAAGCTATGGCTACTTTTCATATTTTAATATTGTTTCATATTTTACGTGAGTGTTAATAACACTGTAACATTAAATATTTTCACTTCCATTGTTTATGATTGTGCAAATAAATAACTAGTCAGGGACTTTCTCCTGGCTCACAGAATTTGGATATCTCTATGTACTCAAGTCCAAAGTTCATCACACATTAAATTAGTTAATTAATTAACTTATGTACTGTAACTACCTAAACTGTACAGCAGCAAATGTTGGAAATATCAGCCATGCTTCCTGAAATCCTAATCTGTTCAATGACGAGTCAAAACTGTAGCCAAATTGCTCTGTCTATCCACAACAAAATAAACCTTTTTATTTCTTTTAATTACTAGATATGGTGCCTGTGAGCCTTTTGAAAACCATTTCATTATTTAATGGCTATTTAGAAGTCTAGCACAGCAGCTTGAAAACCACGATTATATAGTAGTGTGCCCCTTTATATCATTCTGCTAAGAAAAAAATAATTTTCTAGTTTAAGAATTTATTTAACACAGAAATATATATTCAACAAGCTCAAGCCAAGAACATTCTTTTATATAATTATACAACCTTAAAAATATGTATACACACTTGCACATACATACGTACATACATACAAAGTGAAATAGAAGATTAAGAAACAAAGAAAACCCTCTCCTATTATTTGGGAGCTTTGAAGGGGGGAATCGCTCTCTGAAATCCTAAAATTGTGTCACTCTATTTACAGAAGTCACTAAACATTTATTCACATCACTGTGAACTTGATACTGCCTAAAAACTGGAGAAATTAGAAGGCAAGGTGGTTAGGAGAAAGACTGCAATGAGAGTCAAAGAGAGAGAAAGAAACAAAGCTGTCTTTAACTCTTACAACTTTTTTGTTTGTTTGGTTTTTGAGACAGAGTCTCTTTCTGTCACCCAGGCTGGAGTGCAGTGGCCCCATCTTGGCTCACTGCAACCTCGGCCTCCTGAGTTCAAGGGATTCTCCTGCCTCAGCCTCCCGAGTAGCTGGTACTACAGGCGCATGCCACCAGGCCAGCCTAATTTTTTGTATTTTTAGTAGAGACAGGGTTTCACCGTGTTAGCCAGGATGGTCTTGATCTCCTTATACATTTATAACTTTTAAAGTTTCTAGTTGCTTAAAGTAAAAGAACCTCTTTAAATATGTTACTTTTCTCTGTAAAATAAAGGAATTAGAATATAACACGTGAGATCCTTTTAATATTTAACATTTTAAGACTCTTTGGATTAAAAATAAACTATACTATTTAAATTATCTGTTGGATGGGATATTGAAGAAAGCAAACATTGAATTTAGGAGAGAAGAAAATACTAAATTGTACTTACTCATAAAGCCTTGGCTCTTCAATCGTTCCAAGCTGGTTTAATAATTTAAATGAAAAAGAGCCGTCCATCATAGTTTTATCCAGAACAATTATACTGAGAACAAAATAATAGGCTATAAAATAAAAATATAGAATGCAACTCACGTTATTTTTTAATTTGTTGGTTTTGGTATATATTCAAATATGTATGTATATATATAGATAGATATGTAATCTAGGCTCTTATTGCATATGCAAATAATATTATCAAGAGGACTCATCTGGTAAATGGATAATATGTTTTGTTTGTCAATTTTGGACTACTCTTAAACATGAGGAATGAAAAAGCCTGCCAGCTAGTAATAGGTATGGTAGAGTGTCAAAGAAATAGCTTCCAAATACTAACTAGTCTGAAAACCAAAACATTTCAGAAACTAGGCCAATTAAGCAAATTGTACTTTTCAATAGCACATCTAAGGTAAATATGATAAGATTTCTTAATTATCTGATTAATAGTACCAGCTGTTTGCTTGGCAAACATAATTCCTAATTTCACTGGCTGTTCAAGAATGACTGTGAGATTAAATAATCCTATATAAGGTAAGTTCATAGTAGTTCTTATTCAAATTGCCTTTACTGAACTTTGGTAGAGTATGTCTTTCACATGCAAGGATGCTGAACTCACTCCTGTATATTGCGAGGCCTGTGCAGGAAATCCCAACTCTCTAAGAGTTACCCCAAGTCCTAAAAGACAATAAACTGTAATTGGATTTTTCCCATCTCTGACACAAGAGGTACAAAGGAGCACTTCTTACTTTGAAGTTACTTCACAGCCTCAGAAAAAGTACTTTGATTCACTTTGATCATAAAAATGGGCATTCAGACTTAATCAGATGATTTCCGGCAACATAGAATATTGAGATGTTACAGATTAAGCCACCCTCCCACTATAAGTACCAGGTGTACAATCCAAGTTTCAATATGCAATCGAGCTCAGAAGAAGGAAGGGTAAGTGTCAGAAAGCGGAAATAAAGAGAAATTAAAGCCAAGGCCAGAAGAATATTTCTGCTATTAGACTGTAAGAAAGAGAAAAGAGTGTGGGGCTGTTAGGAATATTCAAAGACATGATGGCTGAAAACTTTCTAAATTATCCAAAAAAAAAAAAAAAAAGAACACAGATTGAAAAAGCTAAGTGAATCTGAAATAGAATAAACCTCATGAAATTCTCACCAAGACACATAATAATAAAACTGCAAAAGAAAAATCAAAGAAATAAAAATCTTGAAAGCAGTTAAAAACAAACGATGCATTATCTACAGGGAAACACCAATTTGAATGATATTGGATTTCACATCTGGAAGCCATGGAGGTCAAAAGAAAATATTACATTTTTCAAGTGTTGAAGGAAAATACTATCAACATCAAATGTTACAACCAACAAAACTGTCCTTTGAGAATTCTCAGAAAAAGAAACAGTTAAAAAAAAATCTCACTACTAGACATATCCTTAGAGATTGTCAGGAGTAATTTCTTCAAACATAAAGGAATTGATGAAATAATCATGAAGCATTAAAGAAAGAATTAACAACAGGAAAAGAATAAATATGGGTACCTACAATAAATTACCTTTTTTTCATTGATTTTATTAATGTTATTTGAGGATTGAAACCAAAATTATTACAAGACCTGATATTCAAAATCAAGATCAGGAAAAGTGGGGAATGTAAAATGACCTATATGGATGTGAGGTTTTCACATCTTACTTGAAGTCGTTAAATGTTGAAATCACTAAACAGTGATAAATAATATCTGCATATTGTAATTGTTGTAGGCCTCCCCAAATATGTCCTTGTCCTAGTCCCTGGAACCTGTAAGTATGTTATCTTATATAGCAAAGGATAATTAAGATAGCAAAAAATTAGAATTGCTAAGCAGCTGTTCTTACGTAGTTACATTATATTAAATTATCCAGGTGGACCTAATGTTATCACCTTAAAAGAGGAAGAGGAACACAAAAGAGGAGAATCAGAAAAAGAGATGTGGCACAGAAGGAGGGTCAAAATTATATAATATGAGGACTCAGTCCACCAATGTGAAAGAAAAGGCCACAAGCCAAGGAATGTGAACAACCTCAGGAGTTAAAAAATTTAAGAAAGAAGGGAATGCACCTGCTAACACCTTGACTTTAGCACAGTGACATCTGTATTAGACTTCCGGACTACCGAACTTTAAGATAAGACATTTGTGCTGTTTTAAGCCAACAAATTTGTGGTAATTTGTTATAGTAGTGATAGAAAAGCAATATTCATTTTGATACAAAGAATGGGATAGTGCTATAACAAACATATACAAATGGAAAAATGGCTTCTAAATTAGAAATGAACAGAAGCTGGAAGAATTTTCAGGAACATAATAGAAAAACCTAGATTTCCTTAAATAAATTGTCATTAGAAATGCGCTAGTAAGGACACAGGAAGAAACAAAGAACATGGCAAAGAAAATACACATTGCAAAAATACTGTTGGTGAGAAATATGGATGTCTAATGAAGTGAATAAGCATGTTAATCTTGCTGTTGTTGAGGACTCAGATGAAAATTAGAAATATGTTATTGGAGGCCAGGCGCGGTGGCTCACGCCTGTAATCCCAGCACTTTGGGAGGCTGAGGTGGGTGGACACAAGATCAAGAGTTCAAGACTAGCCTGGCTAACATGGTGAAACCCTGCCTCTACCAAAAATACAAAAATTAGCCTGGCCTGGTGGCAGGCACCTATAGTCCCAGCGACTCATGAGGCTGAGGCAGGAGAATCACTTGAACCCAGGAGGTGGAGGTTGCAGTGAGCAGAGATTGTGCCACTGCACTCCAGTCTGAACAACAGAGGGAGACTCCACCTAAAAAAAAAAAAAAAAAAAAAAAGTTATTGGAAACTGGTAGAAAAAGAATCCTTGCTACATAGTGGCTAGTGGCTTAGTGGAATTATGTCCTGCAATTTATGTGGAAAGCAGAAATTGTAAATGAAGAAATCTGAAATTTAACTAAGGGGATTTATAAGTCAGGGATTGAAAGTGGGGCCAGATTTCTCCTTAGTGCTCATTGTGAATTGTGAGAGGAAAGACAAAAATTGAGATGAAACCGTTAAATTAAAAAGAGTCCTGACTTGCTGATTTGGGAAATCATCAGCCTAGCAAGTTTACTAAAGATGCCCAAATTAAGAAATTTACCTTGGGAAATGAGGATCTAGAGAAAGAGCTGAAGGTATAGCTGGAACAACCTTTTCCCTCAGAAAGATTTTAGAAATCAGAGTATTTAGTCACACAAAAGGGTCTTTGAAAATATTAAGCAGGTGACTCACAGATTTCTTTAGCCGTCTCAGCAGAGGCCAATGATAGAGGCAGGATTTTCTAGAAAACATATGGAGGAGTCTGTTTTCTAATGAAATGACTCTCCGTGACATGTACGGAGATCCATCAGGCTTTGGAGGATGTTTTAGTGGTATAAATACTGCCAAGGTAGACTGAAGGCAACAGAGTATAAAATGACAGAAAGTTTTGAGGCCTGCAAGAATTCTACAAACAAGAAACAAGATGAAAACACTACTTAGATGCAAACATATGCTACTATTTATACATCTAAAGAAGAAGGGGGGAGAAAGAAATAGAGAAGGACTCTAAGAGACCAACATACCATGAACCCAGGGAGCACAGCCATGAACCATGCGGAATTATTCCCAGGCCTTAAAATCAAATGGAGTTTGCCTTGCTCAATTTAAAAACTGCATGGGACAGTTGACTCTATTTTTCTTCTAATTTTTTTCTCTTTGAACAAGAATGCCTATAACTGGTATCCTATATCTACCTTGTCATTGTATTTGAGGAGGAGGTAACTGGATTCCTGAGATTCACCACAGATGAAGAAAAATTATGTCCAAGCACTTATAACCAGAGCTATAGCCAAATCTGATTTAGATGAATTAGACAACAAGATTTGGAACTTTGTATCTGTTGGGTTTAGAGGAGATTTTTTACTTTAAGTTGATGTCATAATGACTTAATGATGCCTGAGATCAGCCAACAAAATATTATTTTATACCCAAAAAAGCAGAATACACATGTATTGCAAGTACCCTCGAAGCATGCACCTAAATAGATCAATCCTCGACTACTAAAATACCTCAGCACATTGTTAAAAAATGATGCAGAGTTTGATTTCTAGCAATAATAAAATTAAACTAAAAATCAGTAACAGAAAGACAACAGGAAAATTTCTAAACAATGGAAATTAAACAGCATGCTTACAATTAACCCATGGTCAAAGAAGAGTTCTCTAAAAAATACACAGGACAGAATAAAAAAAATCCAATATACCAAAACACAAGGAATACAGTTCAAGAAGTACTGAGAGGGAATTTCATAGCACTGAATGATTAGATTGGAAATGAAGAAATACCTGAAGTCAATAATTTAAGTTCCTACCTCAAGAAAATGGAAAATGAACAAAATAAACCCAAATAGAGTAGAACAAAATATCTATGTGTAAATACATACATAGAGGACAGAATAAAGCAGAAATTAATGAAATTTAATAAAATAACATGATAGAAAATTAATTAAACAAAAATCTGGTTCTTGAATAAAAAACAATAAAACTGATAAACCATTTTATCTAGCAAGACAGACAAAATAAAAAGAAACAAGAGATAAATCACTATCAGGAATGAAACAAAAGGCATTACTACAGATACTGCAATCCTAAAAAAATTTTTTAAAAACAGTGCAAACAACTTACTGACCAATTCCTCAAAACCACAAACTACAAAACCTCAACCAAGCTGAAACAGGCAATCCAAGTAGTGTTAAAATTTTAAATAAATTAAATTTGCAGCAAAAGCTTCCTCCCAAAAAAGTCTCCAGACTCAAATGATTTCACTGGAAAATTCTTCCAAACACTTAAAGAATTAACACAAATCTTGCATGATCTCTTCCAGAAAAGATAATAGAGAGGGGAAATTTTGCCCACTCCTTTTATGACATTGTGTCAACACAGTATGAATACATTATTACTTTTCTGCCAAAACCAGGCAAAAATGATAAAAAAGGAACACTACTAAGAACTTAGAAAAATCTTCAACAAAATATTAAAAAATCAAATCCAACAATATATTTAAAAATATTCACTAAGGCCAAGAGGAATTTACTACTGAAATGCAAAGCTAGTTCAACATTCTAGAATCAATTAATGTAGTTCAACATATCAACAAACTAAAGAGAAGAATTACATGATCATATCAATTATGCATAAAAAGCATATGGCAAGATCCAACACATATTTATGAGGTAAAATTCTTAGCAAGTTAGGAATAAAGGGGAACTAATTCAATTTTATAGAGTATCTACAAAACAAAGCAAAAAAAACTATACATAACATCACACTTTAACGGCAAAAGACTGGATGTTTTTTCCTCTAAGGCAAAGGTGTCTGTGTGTACCACTACTATTTGACATAGCACTGGAAGTTCTAGCTATTGCAATATAAAAAATATTAAGTGTGCGGAGATTATAATAGAAGAAAGAAAAACATTCTTATTTGCAGAAACATAATTGCTTACATAGAAAATTCCAATTAATCTATTTTTTAACCTAGAAATAATAAATGAATTCAGCAAGTCCCAGGAAACATTTTCAACATAAAAGATGCAAGCTAATTTCTAATATTCTAACAATGAATGTGGAGACAGCAAAATTTGGCAATGCATTTTATACTTATCCCCTAAAATGGATATGTTGTATACACATAACAAAAGATGCACAGTATCTGTATGCTGAAAATTATAAAATGCTGATTGAAGAAACCAAAGACTCAAAGTATATTGAAAGACATACTATATGCACGAATTAGAATATTTATCATGGTAAAAATATAAACTCTCCCCAAATTGAAACATATGTTTAATGCAGTTTCTGTTGAAACCTCAGATAAATTTTTGTAGATATAAAAAACCTCATGCTAAAATTTATATTGAAATGCACTTACAGTAGAAGAGCTAAAATAATCATGACAAAGTAGAATAAAGAGATACTACATAGCTATATTAATTAAATGCTATGTGGTACTAGAAAAAGGGGTGAACACATAGATAAGTGAAAAAGTATATAGATCAAAATATAAACCCAACACAAATAGGTACAAAATATATTTAACTGATCATTGATAAAGATGCGAAAACACTTAATAAAGGATAATCTTTCAACAAATGGTTCTGGAGCGATACAAAAACTAAATATAAATGGATTTCAGATGTCAATGTGACACATAGCACTATACAATATTTAGAAAAAAAATTACAGGAGAAACCCCTCAGGACTTACGGCTCAACACAGAGTTATTAGACATGACATCTAAAGCATGATACATACATAAAAGGAACTAATGATCAATTACTCCTCATCAAAACTAATCACTTTTTCTCTGACAATGCTTTTGTGAAACAGATAAAAAGACAAGTTACAAACTGTAAGAAAATATTTGTAGATCAAATATCTGACAACATATATAGTTTAAAAACTATATAAAGTATTAACAAAAATCAACAGCTTAAAAAAAAGCCCAATTAAAAAACGTCCAAAAGACATGAATACACATTTCACCAAAGATAAGAAGAAATAGTCAATATAATCAGCCATCAAGGCAACAAATATTAAAACCACTGAAGTATCACTGTACACATGTCAAAATGTATAAGAGTTTTTAAAAATAATGACAACACCACATTCTGAAAAAAACAGGATCACTTATATTTTAATTGGGAGAATTTAGTGAAGCGGTATAGTCACTCCAAAAAAAATGTCAAATATTTTCAAAGCTAAATATGCAATTAGTTTCCATCCCAGCAATAGCACTCCTGGGAATTTAAGACCGATAAATGAAGACATATTCACACAAAAATTTATATATAATATTCATAGCAAATTTATTAGTCATGGCCAAAACCTAAAAACATCCCAGATGCTCTTCAACAGGTAATTGGTTAAACAAATGGTGGTACATCCTATATCTATGTAAATGTTTATGTATATCCCATATGTAATATCTATATATAGAGATATAGAATATAGAGATACATAATATCTATAGAGATATATAATATAGATATATATAATATCAAAATCAATATATAGATTATCAAGATATAGAGATATTATATATCTCTCTATAGAGTTATATAATATAGATATATATTATATAGATATCAATATATATTGATTAACAATAGAGATAGATGTATATTACTATGGAATACTACTCAGCAAATAAAAGTATAATGAATCATTGATACATTCTACATGGATGAACCTCCTCCAGGAAATTATGCTGAATGAAAAAATAAGCCAATTAGAAAGGTCACATGCTGGATGGTTCCCTTTATATAACATTCTTGAAGTAAAAAAGTTGTAGGAATGTATGAATGGATAGCAGGAATTAGAAACCAACAGGTGAGGGGATGGTTTAGGCAGTTATAAAAGCACAATACAAGGATTCCTTGTGGTGATTAACTGTTTAGCATCTTCATTGTGGTGGTAGACACATAGCCCTATAAATGTGACTATTTTATATGGAGCCAAATACACACATAGCCACACACACAGGCAAATGTGTAGGGAAATCTGATTCAGATGGGTGAATTTTATCAATGTCAATATCCTGTTGGTAATACTAGACTATTGCATTGCAAAATGTTTCCATTTAAGGAAACTAAATTATTCATAGTATCTCTGTATTATTTCTTACATCTACATGTAAATCTAAAATTAACTCAATAAAATTTTTAATTTGAAAAATGGACAGCCCCAATTCTGTTTGATAGGGCACATCACTAATGTTTGAAGAATAACATATTGAAGTTGGTAGTGACTGTGACTGGAAAACATTAACAATGACTGACCCAAAATATTTTATGAGAATCTATTTTAAGTACTTATCTCTCAGTAATCAAAATCAATGACAGGAATTTAAAATTTCCTCCATAAAATTCTTCACATATAAAAGATTCATTTTGTTTACAGACCAATTCCAGTTTTTTGTTTCCAAACAGAATAATTTTGCGTTTTTAATACCTCCTCGTAAATCTAATTATTTATTATATTTCTATGAGATTCTCTCTTGTTCTACAAGTTTTCTCCTCTTGTCTAACTCTAAATGAATTATGTGGATTACTGCTTTCTTGACATTATGTATATTTACATATTAATAATTCAGTTTTGATTTCCAAATGGGTGTTCATATTGTATATAGATGCCAAAATAACTTATCATTTTAGATGCCAAAATAACTCTAGAGGTGAAAAGAGTAATATGCAAATTTGGGATGAGGGAGTACAACCTTGGTTGTTTCTTTGGGAAGATACTACCCAAGCATCTGTCCATTTTATCTAAAATATCAAGTCCTTAGTAGAATTTTTCTAATTGGCTATGGCAAATTTTAAATTTGCCTGAAAGAACACAGTGGACTTTGAATGGGTGCAAAGAACACTTTGAATCAAATGCAAATTAGTACAAACATCCAATAATTTGTTTATGTGTTAAAAGTGCTAATAACTTACTACAGAATGGATATGTGCCACTAGTATCCAAAAACACAGTGGTCCTAAGTGGTCTTTCTTCCATCCTTTCTTTTAAAACATCTTTAAATAGGTTGGCTTGATAACCTGAGATTTAAGAAATAAAACATTAGAAATTGGACTTCCATTAAATAACATACAAAAATGTTAAATCACTAAAGTAACTAAAGGATCAGTACATATAACCATCATGATGATCGTCATATATTTTGATAACTTAAAAAGAATTGTTTTCAAATAATGTAGCCTTCTAGTTATTTTAATTACAGTAACAACTCTTAATTTCAGGATTCATAAATAAATCTGCTTCCTGAACAATCTTATCAAAGCTTGGCATACTCCATATGGCTATAGTCCATTTGTAGAAGTTTAACTATTATAAATTCAGAATTTTACTTGTAATTCTTTATTACAAGTAAAATAAATAGAGCAGAGTAAATTGACTACATAAAACTTAGAATACAGCTCCATGAGCATAGCTCCCTAGTTCTCCCATACATAAAATACATACAGATATGGTATGCATGTATGTATGTTATTTATACTCTATATATGTATTATAGTGTATTTTACATATACTATATATTGTGGATATGATATACATATTTCAGATACATATATTATGTGTACATATAGAATATTTATTATATATAATATATTGATGTATTGATAAAAATTATAAAATAAACTTCATGTTAGTATATATTTCATATGCTTCATGTATTTCTTTGTTCTCACATTGTTACCTCCAAACTTGAGATCTGAATATGGCAGAAAGAATGGTAAATTAAGAATTCAGAGATTTTACTCAAGTTCTAACTAATGTCTTTATATAATCTATATATTCACTCTGGGTTACAATTTTCTCATTATATGGAAGAAGCCTGGAACCAGAAAAGCAATCCACAACAGGAGGTCTGAATAAAGCTAATCCCACATGATATCTTATAGACAGAAGAGGTCTAAAAGAAAAATCAAATTGGCAAAGCCTGCACAGTGCATACCCCTCTCAGGGTGTTCTCCATGTGTGTTAATCCTGCTTCAGCGTATGGTTTAATTTAGGCTATATAATCACTACCCATTCCTGGAACCCCTTTGGCTTTGGAAACATTTCTGGAAAATCCTGCCATGACACTGACCAGATGTTTACATGCTCATGGCATGCTTTGATCCAGTGCTCTCTTTGAAAATCCCTGAGCAAACAGCCTCTGAAATTCTTTCCAGTTCTAATATTATATGTTTATGTGGATTCTTTTTTCTCTGTAATTTCCTATTGGCAGGCTTTAGTTATCAGAAGTAGCAGTACTTAAACTGTTCTTACCAAGCTTTATCCATTTAGAAGGTGGGAACCATGTGTGATTCATGTCTACTTGCTGATAGCAAATGAGAAGCTAACCATGACTCACACCTCTTCACTTGCTCCTTAGATCTCCCATTAAAAAAATAACAAACAAACCTTACTGTTACCGACTGTACAAGTTTCATTCTTTAAGTGAAAATATAGTTGGATGATAGCTAGATGTTTTTGTACATCAAGAACAAGGATCATTATGAAGGCACCCAATTTGCCTATGGCACCAGACATAAAAAAGCAGTCGGTCAAGTTCCTCTAATTCAGTATATTAAAAATGTGTAGTAGGGAATGAAATATTTACTTTGTACTATATCTCTACAGATAATTTTTCCATAAAATGGTCATGTATTAACAAATAAATAGAGTGCACAGTTTAGCTTCCAGCAGAAAATACTAACAATTATGTTATACATATTAAAAAAAGAATGATCGTAACTATAACAATGTCTCTTACCCAGCCAAGGACATGATTTATCTTTAAAACTGCCACAGTCCACACATAAGCTAGTCTTGTAATCTTTGTATGATTGACAAGGAAATGAAATAAAATTGCAGTTTGTTTCCAAAGATGCCATGAACAAGTGAACTGCTCTCTGGTGGCTGCATTTAATGAATTCAATTCCTTAAGGGTTGAAAAAAAAAAAAAAAGCAAAAGAACAGTAGATGTATTAAGCCATGTTCATGTACATTTAAAAGCAAAGTAAAGATGAAGTTTTACTAAATACTATGTATCACAGGAATATTGCTGACTATAATACAGTTTTATCTCAAACCACTAAACATACAGTACCAAAGAAAACTTAAATTTAGCACATCTTTTGCATATTTATAATAAATTTTAAAGTAATAACACAGCAGAAAAGTTTAATTTCAGTGTTTCATAAGCCCTACACAGTGCACCTGTACTTAATAACTAGTATACATATCTTTTCCTTCTAATCCTTCACTCCTAACATTTTCACCTAATGACAAAGATGACTATGAAACCAGGTGACATTAAAACTTTATTACCATGCTTTTCTTTTCCAACTTTTCTAACCTTGTACATCCTCATCCTTTTCACCAAACTTCTTCCACTACAGTGGCCTTTGGTCACGCGTTATTTGACCAGTTGCCATTATGGACCTAAAAGCATTTCTTGTAATGGCTCTGATGTGAGCCAAATTCCACACCATGGGGAAGTTGCTCAGCTGTCTTTATGGACAGAACAACCAAGGGTCAAGAGTTTTTAAATTTGACTTTGTACAATAATACTGTGATGGTTAAGATTAAATCCTGACATCAAAATTGTATTATATGATACTTTAGCTACGTGTGCTTCCTCAATGACTTATAACTTATCCTAATGTTGAAAATGATGAACTAAAATTATTAAAAATATAATATAAAAGGTCTTATCCAGACCAAATGGAATGTCTACTGGTAACCTTTATGAACTAAGCACGAGAAAATTAAACAATTGTTAACCAATAACTCTCTGAGTCATGGGAAATGGTGATGAAATCAAAACACTGCCTACAGATTAAGAGGAGAAAAGTAAGCTATTTTCTCATTATTTCGAATATTGTGTAATTCATTCAAAAATACTGTCAGTATACCTGAGCAAATTGATTTAGGGCAGCCAGGTTGTTTATTTCCTCCATTTGGATAAAAATCTATGTGTCCCACGGGCTCTTGAATGCCTAAACCTGAGAAAAAGCACCCAAGAATCATAACGTGTATATCATCAGGTGAGCGGCTTGCATAAAACAAAATATCCCAAAAAATCCACTGAAATTACTCTTTAAATATTAGAACTGAAAATAAAATATGTGCTATTTTTATAAAGATAATTTTTTCTGCTATAAATTCTTCATGAAAAGTGTATTTCGTTAATTTAATATATTTTCCAGTCACCAGTTTACTATGGGTCAGTCACAGTTTTTTGTACGAAAAATGTGTAAGTGAAAATAGAAATAGAGCAAAATTCCTTGCAGTGGAAAATACGTTTTTTATTGGAAAGAAACCATAATAAGCAAGTAAAAATACAGTACGTCAAATGATGATAAGTGCTATGGAGAACAGTTAAGTAGAACAAGAGGACAGGAAGGGTCTAGTGCAGGTGGTATTTTCATGTTTAAGTCATTTGGTTAGGGAATTTGCCACTTGAAGAAGTTCAGCTGGAGCAAAAATGTGAAGGATGTCAGGCAGTGGGCCCAGGGGATATTTGTGTGAGCATGCTTGGGGTATTCATAGAAGCCAGCATGGCTAAAGTCTAATCGGTAAGACAGAGCTTCGGAGCAAAGGAAGCCAAGTCCTACAGGGCCTTTTCCATCAGTGTGATGATTTGCTTTCACTTTAGGTCATAATTCCTAAGACCTGCTGGTGCTGGATTCACTAACTGGAAAAAATCTAAAAACTAAGCTGCTTCAGCTGGAGCAGTTTAAGTCAGAGTGACATGAAACACATAGCTTTGATTCAAGGGCCTATGTAGCCCTGTAGATCCTTAGAGCATTGGTCAAAGTACAGATTCTGAGCCTATTAACAGCACATAACTCGGAGAAGCCTTAACAGTGAAAAGGGCTAGCAAGCCCAGAATACTCAGGGCTGTGATTTGATATAAAATTGTGCCACAAAATAAGATTACAATGCTTTAATCTGGGGCACAAAAGATTTCCTACAACATAGTGAACTCACGAAAGCGATCAGTAATAGATTTAGCATAAAACAAAGATAAATACATGGGTCTGACAGTAAGGGTTTAGATGCCACAACTTGACTTAGCTCTAGGATGTTAACAGAACCTCTAGTGAGTTGTTAGAAGGACATGAGAACGCTGGGCATGTATACTGAGGTTGGGGTCGGGGCGAGGAGCACTGTTTACTGCCTAAGGAAAGACAAAGGACAACCTAGATGACTTCATGACAAGTCCTCTTCTAGAATCCAGGGAAGCATATGTATCACTTGACTGGGACGATGGTGAGAATATCCTAGCCAGTCTGGTAGCTTGTGGAATTTAAGCAAGGAAAGGCATGCCTCCCAAATAACCAAAAAGTTTTTAAAACGAGATAAAAAATTAACAGTGTTAGAGATCTGTGAAATGTCCTCATATACGAACTTGACATGGAGTTCCAAGACTAGTGGTTCCCAGTTTGGAACCATCATTTTCTCCAACCTGCCACTGAAGGAGACTCAAACCAATAGGACTGCTTCGGAATCCAGGGGGAGCAAAAGAGATTTGTCATTAACTTACAAGCAGCCTTTGATTCAGTTGTACCACATCTTTGGTCTTGCCAAGCTTTTTAATTTTAAGAATGTGGCTTCTTATTTGAGTTTTAATTTATATTTTTTTCTCACTGACTTTAAGAACTTCTTATATGTTTATTGCCTATTTGGAATGTCTCTTTCATAATGTCCTGACTTTTTCTTAACTAGGTTATCTTCATCTTTATTATTGACTGATAATGAGTTTTTATCTCTTTTCTTGCTTTGTTTTTTTTTTAATGGCTTGCTGTTCACATTCTTAAAGTCTTTATGACAGTCTCAGTTTTTATACAATCTGACATTTTAATCTTTTCATTTGGGTTAGAGGTTTTTGTGTATTTGGGGAAAATATTATTCATTATTCCAGTGTTAGAAAGGTTTCAAAAATAATAGCTTATAAACCATTTATTTTCCTTTCACATTTATGCACACCACAAGGAAAGCATTTTTGTGTTTCACATGAGTTTAATGTTTTTTTCAATCTAATAATCCAGTTGACTGAAACAGAACCACTTAGTTACTGAAACTAGTTGTGTCTTCTCTTTTTGTTCTTTGTTTCTTGTCTCTGAGTATTTATTTTTAAAAGAAATGTATGAAGTTCAATAATTCTATGTTCCTTTCATTATATGGAAAGAAGGCAAAAGTGATATAAATAAATTTTAAAATGATAATTTTTATCTTTTCCAAAGTACAAATGGAGTTTTAAAGCATCTGCAATTCATAATTTTTATTCAAGTAATCTTTTGGTATGTTTAAGATTTGCTTCTATCTCTATTTCTATGTATTTATTTTGTTTAATTCTTAACTTTCTAAGACAGATGTTTAGATTATTGATTTTCAGCATTTCAAAATAGCTGTATTCAAAACTATACATTTACTTCTAGCCATGGCTTTTGCTGAATCAAAAAATTAATATGCAATAATGTGAATATTATTCAATTCAAAATATTTTGTATTTCCATTATTATTTATTATAGTATTCATTAGTTATTTTAAAATGTTTTTTCACTTTCAAAAATATATTAATTTTAGTTATAGAAGATTATGATATATCTTCTTTATGATATATCTTCATATATAGAAGATATATAGAGAAGATTATGATTTCTATACTTTGAAATATTTGAGAATAGATTTAAGGTTCAGTGTATACTGAATTTTGGGTAAAACAGCCATGTGTGTTTCAGAAGACTGTAAATTCTTCAGTTCTCAGGTATAATGTTCTATTAATGTCTATTACATCAATTGTTTTAATTACAATTATTCACCATGATTGTGCAGTTGCCTTTTAGCAATGTGTTACTGTCAATATTGCATTACATATTTTGAAGCTGTGTTATTAGGTACATACAAACTAGAACTGTTATATCTTCCTTGTGAATTAAACGTTTTATTAAAGTCTGTCCACATTTTTAGTAGTTTATATGATAAAATCAATTTTGTCTAATATAGATTGACCACCATTTGGAGGATAATATTTGCATATATTTTTTATCATCATTCTACTTTCAGATATTCAGCTTCCTTGCTTTTATATAAGCCTTTACTAATTAAGAGTTGGATTTTAACTTTTTAATAAAGTGAGACAACCACAATATTTTAATTCAAACATAAGGCCAGTTATCTTAACTGTATAGTTGTGTTTAATTTTACCATCTTATTATCTACCTTGTATTTGTTTCACCTGTTGTATGTATTCTTTCTTTTCTTGCCTTCTTTTAGGCTTCATAAAAAGTATATTCAGTTTTTGTCCTTGATTAGCTTGAAAGTACTCTTTTATTCTTTTCTTGCTAGATACCCTAGAGATTCAACACGAATACTGAACTTATGAACATCAAATATTGAAGGTCATTTTTACCTTCTTCTATACAGTAAAACAGAGAAAGCTTGAAATTCATTTACCACCTGAAATCATATGCTATTTTTAACTTATTTTAATTATCTATATATGTAAAGTCCCACAAAATATTATTAACAGTATTTTATGCTATCAGCATAAGTTTAGATTTAACTAGTTCACTGTTCTTCCCTCCAAAATAGCCACGATCTAAGAATAATTTTCATTCTGCCTGAAGAATACCTTTCTGCTTATGACTGTCTGAAGAATAACATTTCTGCTCATAACAGTTTCTCTCCAGTTTACATTTGTCTGAAACAAAATACATGTATTGTTGAAACAGATTGGGATACTATCTTAGAAGTTGTTTCTATTCATCATATGGTAGCAATCATTCTGTTGTTTCCTAGATTCCATTGTTTCTGTTGAGAACTCTGTTGTAACTCTGGTCAAATTTATTAATCTTATTTAAATAAATGTGTATGCTTTGATGATGGCCTTTTCTGCAATTCACTACTATTCATCTCAATGGAGATTAATCTTTATTATTTTTCTGATTAAATGGAATTAATTGGGCATTTTGAACTTGTAGAGTGATTCTATTAGTTTGGGAAAATTATGAGGTAATATCTCTTTAAATATTGCTTCTGTTCCACTTTTCTGCCCTTTTATTCTGGAATTCTAATACAACATAATTTACCTTCTCATTGTATATTTATACATCTCTTAATTGTCAATCTATATTGTCCATTCGTTGGTACCCATTTGCTTCAGCCTAGAAATTTACTTTTCACCTACTTTTTAGTTCACTCACTCACTCTCTCTTTATCTATTTCTAATTTTCTGTTAAAGCCATTCAATGGATGTCAATTATTTTACTTTTTATGGTAAGAATTTTCATTTTTCAAATATAGTTAATAATATTTATAAGTACTCATTTTCTGTTAAAATTTTCAGTCCTATCTTCTACCTTTTTGAAAATATTAATAGCAAATACCAACAATGACTTTTGCACCAACCTAATAATAAGCACATTTTCTTTATAGCCAGTGTGTAATAATTCAGTATCTGGAGGCCCATAGTTCTTGTTTATTGACTGTTGTTTCTGCTGGTTCTCATTCAGGCTGTGTTGCTCCAAGTGTGCCTGGTTATCTCGGATGCTAAATATTTATTTAAAGAGGTTTTCGTAAAGATAATTTGAGACTGAATTATGTGAATTTCCTACAAAGAAGGCTATTGTTTGCTTCTGCCAGATAACTAGGAGCTCTAAGAATTCAGAATCTACTTAAACAAAAAACTCACTAAATGTGCTTTTTTTTTTTTTTTTATATATACTTTTTATTGCATTTTAGGTTTGGGGGTAC
>PVKV010022450.1:0-35333 GCA_004027835.1 Alouatta palliata
AGACCATCCTGGTCAACATGGTGAAACCCTGTCTCTACTAAAAATACAAAAATTAGCTGGGCATGGTGGCACGTGCCTGTAGTCCCAGCTACTCGGGAGGCTGAGGCAGGAGAATTGCTTGAACCCAGGAGGCGGAGGTTGCGGTGAGCCGAGATCGCGCCATTGCACTCCAGCCTGGGTAACAAGAGCGACACTCCGTCTCAAAAAAAAAAAAAAAAAAAAAAAAAGCTTTAACACTGCCGCCTGTAGAACTACGAGAGTGAAAAAGCTGCAACTATCTACCTGGATACTAGTAATATCAACAATAATAATGGTTTTGTAAAGATAAATTTCCCTTTGGGTGACTTGCAACATATTTTGTATGTTCAAAGAAATGTTAGGTTTTCTTAATTCTATATCTTTTCATTTTCATATTTTAGTGTTACTAAAATTGAGATGCATATTATGGGTCAGGTCAAATTTAACATAGTAGTAAGTAAATTGAATTATCTTGCAATCTCTGGCATTTTAGAATAAGGAGAGTTGACTAACTGCAATTAGTATAAATACTTGTAGTCATATATCTTCTTTTTGCAAAGAAATATAACTACTTTTTCAATATTCAGTTTTTTTTTCTGAATTTAAGCTCTCTTTCTGTTTGTTGTGGAAAGCCACTATAGTCACTTCATTTGAAAATAAATCATTCTGTGATTCCTTATTTATTGGGGAGTTTTAATTCAGGAACTCACTTTCCTGGTGTTTTTTTCTAACCCTGAGTAGGAAGAGGATTTTGCAAATGCCAATTTGATGGTGGAAAGGAGTACCTTATTCTTTGTGTTTATTAATCTCTTCTGAAATATGAGTTGTTTTGACAAAGATGGAGTTATCATAGCTTAATATGTTTATAATTGTGATATTCAGAACAATGTGCAAATGAACACTAAGTTATTTTCCAAATGGGCAATTTACATAAATCTTGGTGTTACAGGCCTTTTATGTTTTCCCTAGTTCTCAGTCCAGAATCCCCAAATCTGTCCTCACCCACAACCTGATGGACAACTTGATGGACTCACTTTTTCTAGGCCAACTCACATTAGTCTAATTTCTGTAACATAGTTACTGAAGGTAAAAGCCTCAGCTCACTGTGGTTAAAAAGGCACTGAGCCACATGCCCTGATGATGTAAATCTAAACGAAATGGTTATAAGTTTCTTATAGAATTTAGTATCAAGCTGGCTGCACCTGTAGTGCCAGCTGCTCAGGAAGTAGGCAGGAGGATTACTTAAGCTCTGGAATTGGAGTCCAGCCTGGGAAATATAGCAAGAACCCATCTTTAAAAAAATAATAGTAATAATAAATTAAAAAATATTTAGAGTAACTGCTCATTCAGCAATGGAATTTTGCAACATTTGTTAACAACCATTTTGCTCTTGACAAGTTACTAGAGTGTATTTAGGTTTATTTGCCCAATAGAATGTAAATTCTATTTGTTTACTGAAACTAATGTATTGATTAATAAGAAAATATTTTCTTACAGCCTTATGAATGAAACATACGGGTATTAAAATGAAAAATTTTTACTCCACTCAATTTCTACAGACTGAGGCTGATTAAATATACTGGGAAAATACTATAAATATTGTTCTTTGGTTATTCACAAATAAGTAAGTGACATTAAAAGTTACAATTACTTTAACACATACATTGGCCAGATTTCTGGAAAGAACGAGATAAATAAAAACAAAGCAAAGGTAATTAAAGGCTGTTAATAAATTCATAAATTATAAAATATTAAGCATAAATATGAGAAAAAATAAGGAAATTAAAATAGTGAAAACAAAATCTGATCTATTTGGGGACAATAGCAAACAGTCTAATATGTTGTATATCAGCCCTAGAAGAAGCAGCAGCCCACACCAAGATCTAATTTTAATTTTACCTCAAATGTGAAAAATTAAAGCAAAATGTTGAAAGTCCATTGGGAAACCTCTGACACTGATGCAAATTCAGGTACACATTTGACACCGAAAATATGTTGTTTGTTTTTATAATGATGTTATTGTAATTAATATAAATTTTGGAAAATACAATACTATGGTAAAAACAAGTTTCTTGTTACAACTTATGAAACAGAAACGTAGTTGCACAGGGTTATGGCACACACATACTTGAAAATTATGTCTAAAATAAGTGCGACAAAAGAGTTAGGTACTATACCAGTCAAATTTACAAACTCATGTGTACTGAGTCATTGAACTGTAACATTTTGGGCAAAGCTGATACTGAATAGAAAACGTACTTTAACATATGAGATTATGCATTCCCTTCGCTCTGCCTAACATTTATTAAATTACAAAACATTTGAGCCTTTAAAAACTTCTTCATAAAAGAACAAAATGATATACAATGGTAACAAAACTTCTAATTAAATAATATTCTAAATTTTGGTTCAAAAATTATTAGAAATTTTTAATAAAAATATTCCAATTACATATCCCCAATATTTTGATGTTCAATTTTTATTAAATTATATTTAATAAAATAAAAGTTTGCATAACAGGAAAGTACTAAAATTTATCCTTAGAAATCAAGGTCACAACCAAGCAAATTAAATTATGAAAACATCTTATTTAATTTTGATATTCTATAATTTCACCTTGGAATTTCTCAAACTGCGGAAAGAAAATTTTAATAGATCTATTTAGCATGAGATAATCATATAATTTGAACCATAATAAAATAAAATTGAAGAAACATGCTAATATAGTACCTAAAATGACAAATCATTCAAAATAATAATAATTGAAGATTATTTACTTGATCAGTGGGGTCTTTTGGTAAATTATTTATAAAATTGGTAGGTTGGGAATAATGATTCAGCACGTTGAAAGACGTGGAGGGAATATGCATATAAAAATTGTAGAATTGGCTGGTACTATTAAATTATGTGAAGCCCATGCCTAGGACTAATTAGAGACTGAGGGCCATTAACAAGTAATGAGAGTGAGCCAAAGGACATCTAGGTAACTTATGTAAAGGTCATTATCTCCTACAGTAGACGAGTAGTTACAGCTAAGCAGCAGCCTGAAAATATGATAGAGCAGCAGAATTCCAAAGAAGTTTGATTGCTCACCCAAACATATCAGTTGTGCTGAAGGGCCTATGTACAGAAATCTAGGACTCTAACACGTGTGATGCAAATTTCTGGTTTAATAACCCGGAGAATGTTGGCTCTGCTAAACTCTCTGAACTCAGAGCTTTCAGTGGTGGTCTCCCTCATCCTAGTAATGATTAGCACTGTTGCTGTCAGAGAAGATATTAAAGAATCTTTGCCTTTACGAGGAAATGGGTACTGCCCTCAAGATCTCGAATTACAGAACAATAATATGTCTAAGTAACTGAAAACATGTGGCATTTGGTTTTCTGTACCTATGTTAATTTGCTTAGGATAATGGCCTTTAGCGGTATACACGGAGTAATAAAGGACATGATTTTGTTTGCTGTTATGGCTGCATAATATTTATAGTGTATGTATACCACATTTTTTCCCCCAGTCCATCCAGTTGGAAACATAGGCTGATTCCATGTTTTTTACTATGGTGAAGAGCACTGCAATAAACATACGAGTGCATGTGTCTTTTGGTAGAAGGATTTGTTTTACTTTGGGTATAAATGAGGAATGGGATTGTAGGGTTGAATAGTAAGTCTGTTTTAAATTTTCTGAGATTTCTTCAAACCACTTTTTATAGTAGATTTACACTCCCACCAAACTAATTTACTAATTTACATTCTCACCAAAAGTGTATTTCTTTTGCTCTGAAAACTTATTAACATCTGTTATTTTTGAATTTTTAAATAACTGCCAAACTGTGAGATAGTATCTCATTGTGGTTTTAATTTACATGTCTCTAATGCAAATCAAAATGTCATTTGTTAGTGATATTGAGCATTTTTGTATACATTTGTTGGGTGGATATATGTCTTCTTTTGAAAAGCGTCTGTTAATGTTCTGTGCCTATTTTTTAATGGGGTTATTTGTTTTTTGCTTGTTGAATCTTTTAAGTTCCTTGAAGAATCTGGATATTAGACCTTTGTCAGATGCATAGTTGGTGAATTATTTTTCCCATTTGTTAGTGTGTTTACTCTGCTGATTGTTTCTCCCCTTTTGCTGTGCAGAAAGTTTTAGTTTAATTAGGTCTACCAGTAAATTTTTGTTTTTGCTGAAATTGCTTTCGGGGACTTATTGATAAATCCTTTTTCAAGATTGATGTCCAGAATTGTGTATTTCCTAGGTTTTCTTCTAGGATTTTTAAAGTTGAGTTCTTACATTTATGTGTTTAATTCATCTTGAGTTAATTTTGTATATTGTAAGAGGCAGGGGCCCGCTTTCATTCTGACTTCAGGAAAAAATAATCTGCACAGATTCCTCTAAGTAGCATAAGAGAAGTTTTCAGTTCCAAAGCTAATTTTAAAAAAATCATGAATAACTGAAAAGGACATTATGACATTCGAAATAATTTTAAAGTTTAAAAGGAATTTATTGATCAAAGAATTGAATTGTAATTACAATAAATATTAAGCAAAATGTGATTATCTCTGCCAAGTTTCTGTCCCCACAGAGTCGATCATCAAAATAAAATAATATTCTCTACAAAATCATTAGAGAACCTACATTCTTGAATATGTAATATGTAAAAATGAGAAAAAAATGAGTGTGAATTAGCTAGACACATGTTTTATAACTTAGGACAACATGGAGTGACATCAAAAAAATAGAAACTTCTATAAATCTCATATCATGGTGAAGTAAAGAAAACTGGCATAATCACAGCCATAAGCCATCGAAAATATAGACTAGCTTAGTCTGGAGAGAATCATGTGATTCACACTTCTCTAATGTAATTTTTCCAATGTAATATTACGGTAATAAAGGAAAGATGTCTCTCAACCCCCAAGCTATTATATATCTCCACATTTAGTCATTCAAATTTTGAGTTCTCATTAGTTGTTTATATGCTAGTGCACCATAAGAAAGAAGGTGAATAGATTTTAACATCTTTTTTGTCTTGCTTTATTATGGTTTTTACTTCTCAAAGTGCACTACTCACTGATATAGCTTCTCTGTGTGTGTATGAGAGAGAGAATGCATGTGTATATCTGTCTGTTTCTTTTTTTGTTTTTCTCTTTTTCTCCCTCTCTCTCCCTCTCATTACACTTTCAAAGGGGCTTGAGGAAGGCAGGGAGAGGTATGTTTTATAGTTTAATAGGTTTACAAATATAGACCCATATTCTCACAGACGTCTCCCTGAGCCCCCAATTTATATACAATACCATTTAATTTGGAAGACTCTTAATAACCCTATTTACTTCCTGAATTAATTTAGCAATATACTTCTATGTCTAGAGGTCAAACTTAAGATTTTATAAGTTTAGTAAAGACATGCAGCAAAACAATGACTAATTCCATTATTACAGAATAATGTTTTTATTTACTTTCTCTTAGGTAACAAGTCTATTTGAGATGTCTATGTACCTGTCATATTTGTTCAACTGGATTTTAAGTTAATTGCCCACGGGACCTTTACTGCTGAAGCCTTCACACTCAATACAGTATCTTCCATAAAATGAATGATCAGTGAATGTCTGTTAAATTTATTTCAATATGTTTGATTTACAAATATGATAGCTCTTTTCATTTTGAAATATACCCTGGTGTACATAAGATCTCATTGTTGCATTGCTGACAGGTGAAAACATTAAGATTCCTGAACAAATCTGCCTCTTCCCATGCTGGCACATTTTTATCCAAGATTTCCAGTGTTGTTTCATTAGAGGCACATTTTCACAATTTAAAAGAAACTTGGCAGCATACCTTTTAAGCATTATGGTAAATTTGGAATTAAGACCTGGAAATCATTTGAATTATCTCAATGTATAATGGAAGTCAAACCTGTAGGGATCTAATCAGGGGCATGCAGCTACCTATGCTCAGGATGGAGTTGAGAAGTAGAGTACACTGAGGAAATGGAAAAGAGTTCATTTTCCTTGAAAAAAATCTATTTATACTAAATTTAATAATGTTTTATATATCTAGTGCTTAACCCAAATATAAAAAGTTTTTTAATGTAATAAATCAGATATTTAGCTGCAGGTAAAATCTAAAAATCAGTATTCAATTTAAAAGCTACAATTTGTAGTCAAAATAAGGAAAAAATAATATTTTGATCATATGTCACATTTTTATATATTTTTTGACTTAAACACCCAGACATAGAAACATAGGTAGATAGATACATGGAGCTGTTTGCTTATTGAATTTATAAGATATTCACACATAATTTCTGATATAGCAAAGGCCTTTCAAAAAGCATTTCTATGACTGATAAATATAGTATGGATTTAGATTTTTTTAAATCACATTTTCTCAGAAAACAAAAGGTACTGTTTTTCTACTCTTTAGTAATTTTGTTGGCCTGAGCTACCTTACATTGCAACAACTATAACATGGTTTATGTCATAGTTTTCTCCTCATTATACAACAACTTTAAAAGATAGATAAATAATTAGGAAGACATCATAAAATGAAAAAATGTAAACAGATACTGCATGAGAAGTGGAAATAAGGCACATTAAATTATATTTTAATAAATAATTTATATACATTTTGAAGAGTATGTAAACTACAATTTAACTTAAATTACTACTCTCAATGAGCAACTTTGCTCAAAGATTGATGGCTTTATAGACAATTGCTTCTTCATTTTATTAGTTTTTATGAATTGACAAGATGACTCATATTAAATGCAGTACCTCTTGTGTGTGTGCGCGCATGCACCTGTGTGTGTGTGTTCCTTTTTGTTATGATTTCACTATTTCTCCATGAAAAATGTTACTATAGAAACTGCTATTATTATTGATTTTTTGAAACAATAAGCTTCATTAAACATTAGGAAACATTTTTAGAGGCAGCATTTTTACCTTGTATCTGTTTAGTATACATTGGAGTTTCATATAAGCAGATACCTATATTGTTCCTTTATATAATGTGAAAAAACATAAAATAGTAAAAATATTTATAAATGTAATCAGCAATTAAGAAGAAAAAATAATACCTATTTTCTTTGAGCTGTTTAGGACTCATTTTTATTCCTTCAGAGCTGTGCCAACTTTATGGCTGCCCATATCAGTGCTGTGAAAAAGTTTTAGTTACTCTCCCATGTACAACAGTGCTTTCCTAGGTATGCTATAACACAATGTGAACTGGCTGCAGTACCACATTCTTCTTTAAGTAATTCTAAGATTGTTCAATCTCCTCATTTTAAGAAATTCTAGTTATTTCAATTTTGATGATAGGTTGCCGATTTTAGATCTTTCCTTGCTCCTCATGTGGGCATTTATTGCTATAAATTCCCCTCTAGACACTGCTTTAAATGTGTCCCAGAGATTCTGGTACGTTGTGTCTTCATTCTCGTTGGTTTCAAGGAACATCTTTACTTCTGCCTTCATTTCATTTTTTATCCAGTCAACATTCAAGAGCCAGTTGTTCAGTTTCCATGAAGTTGTGCAGTTCTTACTTAGTTTCTGAATTCTGAGTTCTAATCTGATTGCACTGTGGTCTAAGAGACTGTTTGTTATGATTTCTGCTCTTTTGCATTTGCTGAGGAGTGATTTACTTCCAATTACGTGGTCAATTTTAGAGTAGGAGTGATGTTGTGCTGAGAAGAATGTATATTCTGTGAATTTGGAGTGGAGAGTTCTGTAAATGTCTATTAGGTTGGCTTGGTCCACATCTGAGTTCAAGTCCTGGATATGCTTCTTAATTTTCTGTCTCCTTGATCTAATACTGACAATGGAGTGTTAAAATCTCCCACTATTATTGTGTGAGAGTCTAAGTCTCTTAGTAGGTCATTAAGAAGGTGCTTTATGTATCTGGGTACTCCTGTATTGGGTATATATATATATTTAGGATCCTTAGCTCTTCTTGTTGCATTGATCCTTTATCATTATGTAATGCCCTTCTTTGTCTCTTATGATCTTTGTTGGTTTAAAGTCTATTTTATCAGAGACTAGGATTCTAACTCCAGCTTTTTTTTTTTTTCTCTCCATTTGCTTGGTAAATCTTCCTCCATCCCTTTATTTTGAGCCTATGTGTATCCTTGCATGTGAGATGGGTTTCCTGGATAAAGTACACCAATGGGTTTTGACTTTTTATCCAATTTGCCAGTCTGTGTCTTTTGATTGGGGCATTTAGCCCATTTACATTTAAGGTTAATATTGTTATGTCTGAATTTGATCCTGCCATTTTGATGCTAGCTGGTTGTTTTGTCCATTAGTTGACACAGTTTCTTCATTGTTTCGATGCTCTTTACCGTTTTGGTATGTTTTTGGAGTGGTTGGTAGTAGTTGTTCCTTTATATGTTTAGCACTTCTTTCAGGAGCTCTTGTAAAACAGGTCTTGGTGGTGACAAAATCTCTGAGCAATTGCTTGTTCATAAAGGATTTTATTTCTCCTTTGCTTATGAAGCTTAGTTTGGCTGGATATGAAATTCTAGGTTGAAAGATCTTTTCTTTAAGGATGCTGAATATTGGCCCCCACTCTCTCTCTGCCAAGAGATCTGCTGTGAGTCTGAGGGCCTTCCCTTTGTGGGAAACCCAATATTTCTTTCTGGCTGTCCTTAGCATTTTTTCCTTCATTTCAACCCTTGTGAATCTGATGATGTGTGCCTTGGGGTTGCTCTTCTTGAGGAATATCTTTGTGGTGTTCTCTGTATTTCCTGGAATTGAATGTTGGCCTGCCTTGCTAGGTTGGGGAAGTTCTCCTGGATAATATCCTGAAGAGTGTTTTCCAGCTTGGATTATTTCTCTCTGTCACATTCAGGTACACCTATCAAAGGTAGATTAGGTCTTTTCACATAATCCCATATTTCCTGGAGGCTTGGTTCATTTCTTTTTACTCTTTTTTCTCTAATCTTGCCTTCTCTTTTCATTTCATTGAGTTGATTTTCCATCTCTGATATCCTTTCTTCTGCTTGGTCGATTCAGCAATTGAAACTCACGTATGCTTCGCGAAGTTCTCGTGTTGTGTTTTTCAGTTCCATCAATTAATATATATTCCTCTCTAAGCTGTTTATTCTCATTAGCATTTTGTCAAACCTTTTTTCAAGGTTCTTAGTTTCTTTTCATTGGGTTAGAACATGATCTTTTAGCTCAGAGAAGTTTGTTATTACCCACATTCTGAAGCCTGTTTCTGTCAATGCATCAGACTCATTCTCCACCCAGCCTTGTTCCCTTGCTGGTGAGGAGTTGTGATCCCTTGGAGGAGGAGAGGCTTTCTGATTTTGGGTATTTTCATCCTTTTTGCACTGGTTTCTTCCCATCTTTGTGGACTTATCTACCTGTGGCCTTTGTGGTTGGTGACTTTCAGATGGGGTCTCTGATTGGATGCTTTTTTTGTTGCTCTTGAAGTTATTTCTTTCTGTTTCTTAGTTTTCCTTCTAACAGTCAGGCCCCACTGCTGTAGGACTGCTGGAGGTCCAGTCCAGACCCTGCTTGCCAGGGGATCACTTGCAGTGGCTGTAGAACAGTAAGGGTTGCTGCCAGTTTCTTCTTCTCTTATCTTTGTCCCAGAAAGATACCTGCCAAATGTTAGTCTGAGCTCTCCTTTATGAGGTGTCTCTGGGGAATAAGTCAAAACCCTGAACAGACCAATAACAAGGGCTGAAGCTGAGGCAGCAATTAATAGCCTACCAACCAAAAAAAAGCCCAGGTCCAGATGGGTTCATAGCTGAATTCTACCAGACATACAAAGAGGAGCTGGTACCACTCCTTCTGAAACTATTCCAAATAATCCAAAAAGAGAGAATACTCCCAAAATCATTTTATGAGATGAGCATCATCCTGATAGCAAATCCCAGCAGCGACTCATCAAGAAAAGAAAACTTCAGGCTAATATTCATGATGAATATAGATGCAAAAATCTTCAACAAAACACTGGCAAACCGATTGCAACAGCACATCAAAAAGCTTATCCATCACGATCAAGTAGGCTTCATTCCATGGATGCAAGGCTGGCTCAACATATGCATATGTTATATGTCTATAAACGTAATTCACATAAACAGAACCAAAGACAAAAACCACAGGATTATCTCAATAGATGCAGAGAAGGCCATTGACAAAATTCAACAGCCCTTTATGCTAAAAACTCTTAATAAACTAGGTATCGATGGAACATACCTCAAAATAATAAAAGCTTTTTATGACAAACCCACAGCCAATATCATAGTGAATGGGCAAAAACTGGAAGCATTCCCTTTGAAATCTGGCACTAGACAAGGATGTCCTCTCTCACCACTCCTATTCAATAAATATTGGAAGTTCTAGCCAGAGCAATTAGGCAAGAAAAAGAAATAAAGCGTATTCAATTAGGAAAGGAGGAAGTCAAATTATCTCTATCTGCAGACAACATGTATATTTAGAAGACCCTATCATCTCAGCACAAAATCTCCTTAAACTGATAAGCAACTTAGGCAAGGTCTCAGGATACAAAATCAATGTGCAAAAATCACAAGCATTCCTATACACAAATAGCAGACTTAAAGAGAGCCACATCAAGAATGAATTGTCATTTACAATTGCTACAAAGAGAATAAAATACCTAGGAATACAACTGACAAAGGATGTGAAGAAGCTTTTCAAGGAAAACTAAAAACCACTGCTCAACAAAATAAGAGAGGACACAAATGGATGGAGAACTATTCCATGCTCATGGTTAGGAAGAATCAGTATCATGAAAATGGCCATACTGCCCAAAGTAATTTATAGATTCAATACAATCCCCATCAAGCTACCAATGACCTTCTTCACAGAACTGGAAAAGAACACCTTAAAATTCATATGGAACCAAAGGAGAGCCTGCATAGCCAAGTCAGTTCTAAGCAAAAAGGACAAAGCTTGAGGCATCATGCTACCTGACTTTAAACTATACTACAAGGCTACATAGTAAGCAAAACATCATGGTACTGGTACCAAAACAGAGATATAGACCAATGGAACAGAACAGAGGCCTTGGAGGCAACGCCACACATCTACAACCATCTGATCTTTGACAAACCTGACAAAAACAAGCAATGGGGAAAGGATTCCCTGTTTAATAAATGGTGTTGGGAAAACTGGCTAGCCATGTGCAGAAAGCAGAAACTGGACCCCTTCCTGACACCTTACACTAAAATTAACTCTAGATGGATTAAAGACTTAAACACAAGACCTGACACCATAAAAACTCTAGAAGAAAACCTAGGCAAAACCATTCAGGACATAGGCATAGGCAAGGACTTTCAAGACTAAAACACCAAAAACATTGGCATCAAAAGCCAAAATAGACAAATAGGATCTAATTAAACTCCAGAGCTTCTGCACTGCAAAAGAAACAATCATTAGACTGAACCAGCAACCAACAGATTGGGAACAATTTTTTCCGTCTGACAAAAGGCTTATATCCAAAATCTACAAAGAACTAAAACAGATTTACACGAAAAAAACAAACCCATTCAAAAGTGGGAAAAGGATATGAACAGATACTTTACAAAAGAAGACATATATGAGGCCCACAAACATGTGAAAAATGCTCATCATCACTGGTCATTAGAAAAATGCAAATTGAAACCACATTGAGATACCATCTCACACCAGTTAGAATGGTGATCATTAAAAAATCTGGAGACAACAGATGCTGGAGAGGATGTGGAGAAATAGGAACACTTTTATACTGTTGGTGGGAGTGTAAGTTAGTTCAGCCATTGTGGAAGAGAGTGTGGCAATTCATCAAGGACCTGGAAATAGAAATTCCATTTGACACAGCAATCCCATTACTGGATATATATATCCAAAGGATTATAAATCATTCTATTATAAGGATACATGCACACGTATGTTCATTGCAGTACTGTTTACAATAGCAAAGAGTTGGAACCAACCCAAATGCCCATCGATGATAGACTGCACAGGGAAAATGTGGCACATACACACCATGGAATACTCTGCAGCCATAAAAAACGATGAGTTCATGTCCTTTGTAGGGACATGGATGAACCTGGAAATCATCATTCTCAGCAAACTGATACAAGAACAGAAAATCAAACACCGCATGTTCTCACTCATAGGCGGGTGTTCAACAATGAGAACACATGGACACAGGGAGGGGAGCATCACACACTCAGGTCTGTGGAGGGGAACTAGTGAAGGGACAGTAGTGGGTATGGATTTGGGGAGGGATAACATGAAGAGAAATGTAAGATATAAGTGATGGGGATGGCGGCAGCAAACCACACTGCCATGCGTGTACCTATGCAACAATACTGCATGTTCTTCACATGTACCCCAGAACCTAAAATGAAATAAAATATATATATATATTTTAAAAAGCTAATGGAACAATGTCTCAATTATTAAATGCTAATTTAAGGAATTTTTTCCTCTCAAAACCGCACCAAGCTTCCATCTTGAATAATAGCTACCTCCTGTTTTTAGAAAGAATGATGTGAGGTTATATTGTGTTTTATTTTGCATTTACTTTATTTTGTTTATTTCACACTGCCCTAACTATAAAATAAAAAACTTTTACTGATAAAGAAAAAAAAAGCAATTCTAAAGGGACCCATTCATTAGAAGTATGAAGCTTAAACTTCTCAAAAGTGTATACAAATGCCCTTAACATCAGACATGAACACATATTGATGGCTTTCTCTTTCACTTTTACATCCACCTCTCTTTCCCATTGTTTAACGCAGTTCAAGCTGCAGCCACATTTCTGCACGTTCTGAAGTCTATCACATATTGTCCATGTCTCTTTGCCCTTCTGTGAACAATCTTTACTCTGTAATTCATCCTTCCAAATATGCCTATACAACAAATCTCAAACATGGTTTGAAATCTTTGACTTAGATTATATTAATGATTTTATTGTAAAAGTCAGTGTCAGGTAGAGTTGACACTAACATTTATGAAATTTCTAAGAATCTTATAAGCCATATAAGATACATGCTTCATATACTTTCAATAATTTGTATATTACCTCAATTAATTGTGTAGTAAAAAAGTAGCTTAAAATGTATATTTATAAAAGTTATTTGAATTTTAAATATGAATATAATATGGAATTCTTACTCTAATTTTTGTTATGAAGATTATGTTCAAGTACAAGGAAACACATGCACACACAAGCATATAAGTGACTATATTAAATAGTGAAGATTTTCTTCTTATCTGTAGAAGACTGCCAAATAAGTGACTATATTAAATAGTGAAGATTTTCTTCTTATCTGTAGAAAACTGCCAAAGAAAGTCATTAATATTAAATTTGAAGCTACATAATACACAGATATATGGAAAATCATTTCTCAACATCTGTTTTAGTAAGTAGGGATTATCAAATCTATTTCAACAAATTTCTCAGTTCAAAACAGAAAGCAATAGAGTTAACACTTTCAAACACTGCTTTAAAATGTGAATAAACTGATATTGATGTGGAGCATGGCTTTTCATTAGTCAATTATCCTCAATAATAAATGAGATGTTTTGGTTTCTAAAGGAAGAATAACTAAACCCAGCAACTTTTTCTGCGATGGTAACAAATAATAGAATATAATACCCAAAGACATGTTTCTCATTCATTTATCCTTTCTATTATGTTTACATTCTTCTGTGATTTATTATATATCTACACAGACATTCATATATATATATTCATATATACATATATGCATGTGTGTATGTCCGTATATACATATATATTGTCACAAATAAATACATATAGATTCTAAATATTTATCCACACCCATACTCACACACAGTAGGTATCAGTGGCATTCCTATTCTCTTACAAGAAGGACCACAGCATAGTCATCCAAATATTAGTTTGCTTTTAAATATATTCAACTGGGCTGTGTAGCTCAAGATGACAGAATGGAATAAAGAAAAGTTTCTTCTTAAACTAAACTATCATGGATGATTTTTTACCCATATCAGTACTGCCTTATTATAAGCATGACCTTGGATATTCCACATGAATATATTTTAGCCTTTTGCTCAATTCCCATTTTCCCTTATTTCTGTCTAATACCCCCAAAAAACAGACCTTATTCAACTAACACATACACAATGCACTAGTCATTTTCAGAATGGTAGAATTTATTGCCCTTTTGAAGCAAGGTGAAAAGGGTATGTTGTCTATATAGTATCACTAGCCAAACTGCCATTTAAAAAAATAAAGGCAAATTCATACTACACCCCAGAGAATCTATCCAAATACATGAAAGGTAGAACCTTAACAGTGAAAATGCTTTCAAAGTCACAGGCCTGGTTTCAAAGTCTGAATTACTGTTGACTTTCCTTAGCATTTTCTGATAGCTAATTCTAAGGGGACTTGTATAGCTATTGCAACACATTTCTTAGGTTAGGTTTGAAGAGTGCCTTCTACTTATAGGTGGTCAAAAAGAATTTCTGAAGACAGGCTTAGGAGAATGTTGCCTCTGATTTCCTTCTATCTGACTTTTTCTCTTGATATCTATCCGTTTCCAATATATTCATCTTAAACCGATATGGAACTAAATATTCTGGATCATGGAGAAACAACTGAGATGAGCTTGGTAAGAATATGATAAAGCGTTTTTTTCCATTATTGCAAAACATATTATTTAGTGTGTTTTAAGCTAAAACAGGAGCTGTAAAACAAATGCAAAGAATAAACTAATTTCAATCACAATACTAGTATAATATTTACATTGTACTAATATCATTCCAAACTACTGTCTAAAATTTATAATGTTTTTCAATGTGCAATCTCATAATTATGGATTATAAAAGATAAAACTGTCTATGAAATTAATTCAGATGTATACTCATATTGATAGAGATGCTCGGTGAAAAGACCACACTGAAATTAATTCCTGGCTGCAAGTAACTACACACACACACACACACACACACACTCACACGTGAAACAAAATGACATAATAGTCATTGTTTGCCTAAAATTTTTCTTGTTAAACAATTGCCATTATTTTAATAATTATTTAGCATATTCTATTGGTCAATCACATATAGGGCATACAACAGAGACATAAAGTAGCTTTCATGCCAATAGGAAAGTCAGAAAATAAACATGTAGTGCATAATAAGGAATAAATATAGATAAAATTATAAGGGAATATTAGGATGCATAAAAGACTGGGAAAATTGCAGTATATAAAGCAAGCAGACCCACTCCTACATAATTTTTTCTATCCATATGACTTTTGCACCTTTTAATAAACAACCTTAGAACAATTCACTAGTATTACAGTATCTTTTTGTAAGAGTACCACAAATTATAATATTTCGGTTGACTGAGCCATCCCACCAACCAGAAGTCACATAAATAAGATGTCCAGAATACATAAATTAAAAAATAAACAAACAAAGCAAACAGTGCCTTTTCAGACATTTTTTTAAAAATCACAATTTGGGTAGAACAAAAATCAGCAAATTTGATCAAGATTAAAGTAAGCCTATGTATTTTTTAATTACTAAAATCAGTTTATTCTAGATATGTTTAAAACATAAATGTTTTACTATAATCATGGTAAAACACAAAGTTTTGCTTCTTTGCCTCAAAAAAGTAACTAAGTACGATGCTATAAAAAACAATACAGTGTGTATGTATACCTGTATCTATATCTATCTATATGTATGTATACATTTTATATTTACTCGACTGAATTTTAAATTATAAAGTACATACATTTTATTACTATTTAAATGTCCTATCAGAAAGTATTACTTTATTTACAAGTTGAACTAATCCCACCCTCATTTTCTTTTTCTTTTTTTTTTTTTTTAATTATGTTATACTTTAAGTTCTGGGATACATGTGAAGAATGTGCAGGTTTGTTACATAGGTATACACGTCCCACAATGGTTTGCTGCACCCATCAACCCGTCATCTACATTAGGTATTTCTTCTAACGCTATGTCCTACTTCTCCACCCACTGTTATCCCTCCCTTGGCCCCCCACCCTCCCGACAGGCCCTAGTGTGTGATGTTTCCCTCCTCGTGTCCATGTGTTCTCATTGTTCAACTACCACTTATGAGTGAGAATATGTGGTGTTTGGATTTCTGTTCTTGCGTAAGTTTGCTGAGAAGGATGGTTTTCAGTTTCATCCATGTTCCTACAAAAGACTGTTCATTTTCTTCTTAAAAAGTAAATTAATTAATTGCAACTTCTTAAAATTAGCATGAAAGTGTCATTTAAAAATAATGCCTGCTTCTTAGATATATGTGACAAAGGAAATATTGCAAGTCTGGCTCATTTATATTTGGCTATGAAAGTTTGTAAATGTAAACGAGTTACTGGATTATTTATTGCAGTGACAGAGAGAGTAAAAGGCTGTACATGAGTGAATGTTTCATCTACAAGCTTACATTCAAACCACAACTTGCAGAGGTGACTTTTGGCTGATATGGGCTTAAAGTATTGTAACTACTACATGCTAAACAATGAGGGTCACCATGAAACCAAATATGACATGCAGTGATCAATGAGAAGCAGATAGATCACTGCAAAGAGTTTACTTTATGCTTAAAGATGAGTTTATTCATGCATCCTTCTACTCCATCAATGTGAACTATATATAGGTATACATATATGAACAAACACATATATATATATAAATTCATATGCTAAAAATAATTATTTAATCTTATTGGCCAGAATTTCATGCATATTATTCATTTTTTGCAATATGATTTACCTTGTCACCTTCAAATAAAGATATTAACAGAGATATAGCAACAAGCATGTAAGTTCTGATTTTAAAAGAAATTTTATGGATATGATTCTCATCTCTGTCATTTGTAATTTATTAAGAATGTAGAATTCACTGGTACTTGTAGAATCCATTAATTTTCATGTGGCAATGTCTTACTTATTGGCTAATTAGACATCTGGCAGTATATATTGCCTGGAACAAGGTTAGAGACTTATAATCACAAAAAATGTCTCTAAGCAACTTGAAAACTGGCCATCACAAAAACTTGTGAAACAGAACTATAAAACTGTTACCCTTTTGCCCACAAGATACTCTATTACTTAGAATTATTATAATAATAAGCCTACTGAATTGATGTGTTTGGTTACCGCATCTGCCCAACTTCCATCTCTTCAATTTAAAAGGCAGAGAGAAGCAAGATAGTGAAAGAAATTGACTCTGAATTAAGTAGCTTTCAAAAGGAGTAGAAACAGAAGCGTATGAATCACAATTTATAAACTCAACTGGGGGTATTTAATGTCAGGCAAAAAGACCCACACATCTTAATATTTCCTCGAAGTATTGTGGCACTTGAAGTTAGTTAAAATTTGTCAAAGTCTTCATTGAAGAAAATTTAATGACACGGTCAATTTTAGAAGGCAGGATAACTTTAAATCTATTTTTAAAATATATGCACAATATCATTTAAATTCAAAGGTGTTTATAAAGACACAGTGATAAACTTTAGTTAGGTTAAAACAACAAAGACAGTATGAGAAAAAATATTGTAAAACTAATGTAAAATAAAGTAAAACACTTTTCTGTTTCTATCATCTAACCAGAACTTTCAAAAGCAGCATATACTCTGACTCCAATAAAATTATATGCTTTAATTTTTGCACAGAAATATCAAGGCCTAAAATGTCTTGCATACCTAGATTTGACCCTGCTATTATGAAGGTTCTAAATTTGACTAAATGTTTTTTCATTCACTGAATGAATGAAAAACAAGAGACACGTTTCAGGTAATGAATATGCATAACTGCTTTCGCAAATGATATTTCTAAATATAGGAGGATTTTGACACAAACCGTTAATAACTATGGCTATATTTTAAAGTTGAGCTGCCAAAATAAAGTAGAATAAGGAACGCTTCTTTATTTCTGTTATTTTCTGTACATTAATAACTGAAGTTTTATCAAAATTTCACCCATTTTAAAGGCCATCTGTCCAAAGCAATTTGGTCGATACTATTTTTACTCCTTTCTGGTTTTGCTATTATTGTTGTAGAATATTTGGATATGAATTGATTTTTCTACCAGAATTAAATATTGAATTTCAGCAAAAATATAATTTAAAATAGTTTGCCTTTACAGGTGATCAGTAAATGTTCATTAAATAAAGGGATATTGGCAATCTTTTAAGTAGTATCACTTGTACTTTTAAAAGCAAGGGTAGTAGAAAATTCAACTGGAGTTAAATTTCCTTTTGTACCATATTACGAGTGGTGGTCATCATCACCATTATCATTGTCATCTTTCCTCCTCCTCCTCCCCTTCTCCTTGCCCTTCTCCTTCTTCTTCTTCTCTCTTCCACTTTTCCTTCTCCTCCTCTCTCTTCCACTTTTTCTTCTTCTCCTCCTCCTTCTTCTCTCTTCATTTTAACTTCTTTCTTCTCCTTCTCCTTCTCCTTCTCCTTCCCCTTTCTCTTGCAGTTAGTGGAAAGGCCTACGTCTCAGTTGCGTATTCCAGGTAAAAGAATAAGTATACCTTATTTTAAATTTGGACTCATGCCTTCTAACAATATTTAGCAGTGGTTGGTAACTAGGGTACCGATATGACATACTAATGTAAAAACGTACAGTGTAATGTTTCTATTCATGGAATACAAACTCCAGACCATAAAATATCTTCAAAATCACTACATATATCATAGATCTCTCAAATTGCTTTTAGT
Source organism: Alouatta palliata (assembly GCA_004027835.1). Taxonomy (NCBI): domain Eukaryota; kingdom Metazoa; phylum Chordata; class Mammalia; order Primates; family Atelidae; genus Alouatta; species Alouatta palliata. The sequence continues at coordinate 18,720 of PVKV010022450.1, forward strand.
TATTTACAGTGATATTCCAGGAGATTGTTAATACTTTTCTTACCACTTTTATTGTAATGGGAGAAAATTATCTGTCTTCACATGATTTACCCACAGTCAATTATTAGTGATTATTTAATCCATCTGGAGTTAATCTTCATATACGGTTAGAGATAGGGGCCTAGTTTCATTCTTCTGCATATGGCTTGCCAGTTATTCCAAGAACCATTTATTTATTAGAAGTCCTTTTCCCATTGCTTATTTTTGAAAAAATAAAAATAAAATTATTGTAGATGTGCAGTCTTGTTTTTGAGTTTTTTAATTCTATTCTATTTGTCTAGGTGTTTGTTTTTATACAAGTACCATGGTTTTTTGGTTACTGTGTCTTTATAGTATTGTTTGAATTTTAGTAATGCAATGCCTCTGGCTGTTTTTTTTTTTTTTTTTTTTTTTTTTTTTTTTTTTTTTTTTTTTTTTTTTTTTTTTTTTTTTTTTTTTTTTTTTTTTTTTTTTTTTTTCCTTTTTAGAATTGCTTTTGCTATTTGAGCTCCTTTTTGGTTCCATATAAACATTAGGATAGAATTTTTCTAATTATATGAAAAATGATGTTGGTATATTTTATAAGCATATTGAATCTTTACAATGCTTTTAGCAATATGGCCATTTTAATGATATTGATTCTTCCAAATCAGCTTGCAGTGTTTTTAAATTTATTTGCATAGTCTATAATTTCTTTCAGCAGAGTTTTGTAGTTTTCCTTGTAGATACCTGTCACCTCTTGGTTAGATGTATTCTTAGGTATTTCATATTTTTGGTATGACTATTGTAAATAGAATTGTGCTCTTGATTTGGCTCTCAGCTAGAGTATTATTGGTGTATAGAAATGCTACTAATTTTTTACACTGATTTTATATCCTGAAACTTTAATAAGGTTGTTTGTCAGTTCCAAGAGCCTTTTGGTAGAGCTTAGGGTTTTCTAGATATAGAATCATGTCATCTGCAAAGAAAGATAGTTTGATCATTTTTCTCCCATTTGGATGCCTTTTATTTCTTTCTCATTGCTCTGGCTCAGACATCCAGTGCTGTACTGAATAGGAATGGTGAGAGTAGGCATTATGATCTTGTTCCAATTCTCACAGAGAATAGTTCCAGTTTTTGCCTGTTCAGTATAATATTGGTTGTGTGTTTTTCATAGATTTCATTTATTATTTTTAGGTATGTCTCTCCAATGCATGGCCTGTTGAGGGTTTTTATCATGAAGGATGTTGGATTTTATCAAATGTTTTTTCTGCATCTATTAACATGATCATACGGTTTTGGTTTTGATTCTATTTACATAATAAATTACATTTATTGACACACATATGTTGAAACAAATTTGCATCCCAGGAATAAAGACTACTTGATCATGTTGAATTAACTTTTTGCTGTGCTGCTTTATTCAGTTCACCAGTATTTTGTTGAAGAGTTCTGCATCTATGCTTATCAGGGATATTAGCCTGAAGTTTTATTTTCTCATTGTGTCTCTGCCAGATTTTTGTATCAGTATGATGCCTGTTTCAAATAATGAGTTACAGAGGAATCTTTTGTCCTTAATTTTTCTGGAATATTTCAGTAGGACTGGTATCAGTTATTTTTACATCTGGTAGAATTTGTCTGTGAATTCCTCTGTTCCAGTGATGGTTTTGGTTGGGAAGGTTTTTTATTTTTTTATTTTTATATTTTTATTACATATTAAATTTTGCAAGTTGGTATTGGTCTTGTCTGGTTTTCATTTTCTTCCTGGTTTAATCTTGGGAAGTTGTGGGTTTTAATGCCTGAGACAAATGGATGAAATAATATATAACTCTTTCTTAGTTGAAATTTTATTTTTTTCCATTTTACAAAGTAAGTTTAATGTAACAAAAAACTAGCTTGCCACAGTTATCGCTAGTTTTCGTGTATCATCACCAGGCTGTCCAAGTTCAGTAATACAATATTGATTGCTTGTGCTATGTTTTGTGTAAGGTTTGCACTGTCTTGTGGATAGAACTTCAGTTAGAACTAGGTCTCCATGACCAAGGAGCTTCAGCAACAGTGAAGCCTCAGCTGAATTTAGCTTGGGAGCAGAGAAAATAAAGAGCTAGTATAGAACGAAAGGATGTATGAGAGAGATTAAGTTCAGACTGGGATCCAAGAAATACACTTGATTTAAGCTGAATCTTAATTAAATATATATATATACATATATATATATATGGTATATAATGTGATATTTTGAAGTATGTATACATGAGTACACATGAAATAGCTAAATAGTACTAATTAACATATGCATTACCTCATACGTTTATCAATTTTGTGGTTAGAGTACTTATCATATACTCTCTTAGCAATTTTCAGGTTCACAATCCATGGCTATTGATTATGGTGACCATGATGCACAATAGATATTTTGAACTTACTCTTCCTTAATTATATTATAATTAATTTGAAAAGAAACCTGAGGCCATGTATTTCCCTTTTTTAAAGTTAAATGTTTGCATATTCTAGGATATTATCATCTATCTTTTTGAATGTATAATTCTATAATTTCTGATTTAAATATTGTTGGACTATTTCTAATCAATGGATAGTAGCTGCCCATATTCACTACTACAAGAAATAGATGTAATTTATTTATATTAATTATTCACAGCATATTTATTCCATCAAATTCAGCATGTTAATAAAACACATAGGATTTGGCTTTTGTAATGTATGTATTTTATTAGTTTCAGTCATAGTATTTTTTTAAATTTTCAGTTATTAAAATATTTCTAAATAGTAGCTAGAGGTTATCAGATGATTATTCTTACTGGAAATTTTGTTTCTCCTATTTTACACAGCATTAAGTTTAATGTAATAAAGAACTAGCTTGTCACAGTTATCACTACTTTTTCTTGAATCATCCCAGAGTTGGTAAAGTTAAATAATATTCAGTTACTTTTGATATCAATCTTTTATATTAGCTTTCTGGCCCTTTTGATAGTTTCACACCTTTCATGTATTTTTTCTCCCTTCATCTATGATGTTGCTGATTATCATCAACCTCAAAATTGTGCATAGTTTTATACAATATAACTTGAAGTGTATTCCCTTAAAAAATGAATGTTTCTTATTTAACAAAAACTACGTTATTTTTGAAAATAGGTTATCTTGTTTGTTTGTTTTTCTTCGCAGGATCTTACTCTGTCATCAGGCTGGAGTACAGTGATATGTAAAGGATCACTGCAGCCCTGACCATCTGGGTTCAAGCAATCCTGCATCTTCAGCCATCCAAGTATTTGAGACCACAGGTGCCACACTATAACCAGCTAATTGTTTATTTTTTGTAGAGATACCTATGTTGCCCAAGCTTGTTTCAAACTCCTAGTCTCAAGTGACCCTACCATCTCAGCCTCACAAAATTCTAGGATTGTAGGCATGTGCCACTGTGTCTGGCCAAAAGATAGGTTTCAAAAATTTACATGTAGGAAAAGTTAAACAAATTCCCTCTTGGGAGGGCTTCTACAAACTTTAATATAATATCAATTTTGAATTATTGATACATATATGCAGCATCAATATTTGACCAGATAATAAATATATTCTACAGCATGGACTGTGGACATGGGAATAAACTGAACCTTAATCAGTAGTTGGGTAATTGATACCCTAAGCAAAGCAATCAATCATGATAATTTAATTTAGATTGTTCATAATTAGAACTAAGAGGAAGAGAACATTCAAGTGATTAAGATAGTAAACTGAAAAGAAAGAGTATAGATTTTTGCCAATGATAATGAAGGCAAGACAGAGACTAGCTTGAGAAATGAGGCACAAGGTAGAGACATTAAGAAAAATAGGAAAAATATGAGGGAGAAAACTTTTGGTAAGAGAAGCTGAACCTTCAGATATGAACTTGTTTTTTACTACTTGTAAAATATCTAAGAAAAAAAAATAATTGAATGGGTCCAATGCTCAAGAGACTAATCTGAAAAGGCAGACCCTATTTGGTTATAATTACATGAAAGTAACAATACCTTAGTAGTAAGTAGCCATGCTCATCAAAGGGAAAAAACAATTGGGTGAGAAGACAGGACTCATAGTCACTGGAGGGAATATAGAGAATGCATAGTGTATACTATATATCTCACAACAATAAAACCCAGTTTCTGTGTTTGTGTGTGTTTCACAACCAGGAACAGTAGGAATAACCAGAAATTCAACTTGCTTAAAAGCAAATTTAAGGATTATTAGGATGTAGAATTTAAACTAGCTCTTTAAAAGTAATTTTCAAGTTCTTCTTTTTGTCTCCAAAATTAAATCTTAATAGAATCTTGAAAATTTTATAAAATGTGGACCACTAATGCTACACTTCTATAAATCACTGTTTTTTGAAATTTTCAATGTTTTGTTATTTTAAAATACTTTAACTGAATAGTATGCTGTCTAACCATGGTACAGATTCTTTCAGATGCAATCGTGGTGTTGCCACTCATTGGTTGTATCATCTGGGATCCCAGAATATTGAGAAAAATTATATGCATTATATGAAAGTTAAATATTTTATATTTGTTATGCATTTAAATGATAATCATCTTAATTTTATCAGTAGACAGTTTAAAACATAGCTTTCATGAAATACAGGCAAAAAGCACAATAAAGTTTTTGTTATAAGCTGTTTCACATTTATGAAAAGGAAACTGAATTCTTAATCTTTCCATAACCTCAAATTAGATATTATGCTATGCCTAGGAGAAGGAAAGATAAAACAAAATTAAACAGTGAATTTTATCTGAAAGAACTACTAATTTGAAAGAGATTGTGATTTTAACCAGACAGTGATTATTCCATCTATATATTGTGTAATTTGCCTCAAATAAGTTTTTCTTTTTCTTAACTGGACTAAAAAGTGAAATCTTTTATAAACAAAAGCAAAGTTTACCTCTGCATTGAAAGAAACGCAGCTATGGATTCTCAGCAGTTATCTCAGTGTGTTTCTGCAGAAGAAGCATTTTAAGAGACAGAAGGCATAGTCATGCAAATAAGATGAAAGAGAAAATCTTGCTTGCCCCTGCTTATCCAGCTTTTCCGCAACTATTGGATTTTTCTTTTTTTTCCCCAAAAGATTGTAGCCATGGATAGGGTGGTTGGGCTTAGTTAATCATAAACCATCTATGGAATGCCAAACATGCAGTAAGAGTGAAAATTTGGTTTATCACTGCAAACAGGTAAGTGCTTTTTTGATGTGTCCTTGCTATGGTTTGAATGTTTGTTCCCTATCAACATCATATTGAAATTGAATCCCCAGTGTGTCAGTATTGAGAAGTAATTGGATCATGAAGGCTCTCCTACTGTGAATGGACAATTACATTCGTGAATTACTTAACTGAATTTATTAATGAGTTAATGGGTTAATAGGTACTTACGGGATGAGACCTGGTGGCTTTATATGCAGAAAGAGATATCTGAGATCGCATGTTAGAATGAGAGCACCTTCAGCCCCTTTCTATGTGATACCCTGAACTGCCTCAGGCCTCTGCAGTGAGTCACTGACAACAAGAAGGTTCTTAACAGATGCACCCCTTTGACCTTGGGCCGCTCAAACTCCATAAATGTAAGAAATGAATTCTTTTTATTTACAGATCACCTAGGTTCAGGAATTTTGTTATAGCCAACAGAAAATGGACTAAGACAAGAAACTGGTACCCAAAGTGTGTTGTCCTAAAGCCAGGACAACCCTCAGGGTTCCATTTCTTCACATCTGTCCACTTCCCCTTTGACCTTCTATGTTGTGTTGTGATGCAGAATGAATTCTCTCACCAAAAATTAAAACCATGCCACTAAACATCTCAAACTGAAGAACTTTAAGCTAAATAAACCTCTTTTCTTTAACAATTTCTAAGTCTCAGGTATGCTTTTATAGAAAACAAAACAGACTGAGAGAGTCTGCTATAATAGTTCTGCTTTTTTTTTTTTTGCATTATACAATTCTTTGATAATTTGTATTTCCAAAGTAATTTAGTCAATTGATAAATACATATTGAATATTTTTACGGAAACTACTCTAGAAGGCAATATAGGGAAATGAATCAGACACTGGTTTTAAACTTAACAATTCTATTTCTCCTAAGTAGATATGTGGCATGTATATAAACAATTTCAATGACAGAGTATGTTCAGGATGCCCTGACAGAAGTGTGGCCAATATCTGTTCAGTAACAGATATTCTGAGAGAAGAGATAATGTCTCCTGTGCCTACTGGAAAAGGAAGTGGGAAGACATGGAATGTGTCCATTAAAAAAAGATGAGATTTCAGCTGAGTCTGAAAAAAGTAATAACACACATAAAGAGGGTATTCTGAGCATTACAGACATGGCCAACATTCTAATCAAATTGAGCAACTGAGAAAACTACTGAATTTTTTAATGGTTTCTATCGGCTATCAAACGACATTTAAGGCACTTAAGATTTACTGATACTCAAGGTTCTTTGTAAGCTAGTCTGAAAAAAAAAAAAAACCTGCTTTGCAACAATACAATTCAGTTTTTTTTTAAATTTTCTACACCTTATTTCTGTTTTTTTTTTTCATATTACCATTTAAACACAGTAATATCTGAATTAGGTCAAATTATAAACTAGTGTCTGAATATGTAAAACATTAATACTGGTTTTTCATTTTTCTTGTGCTGGAGCCTCATAGTCTTAAGTAGTCACCTAGTAGCCACTGTCATTTATCTGGAATTAGGACCTGTTTATTACTCCTAGAATATGCAAAATATTTACATAATTGACTGAAGCATTATTTAATTTACCTAATTCAGAAAGTATACCCACTTATCCAAAGATCCTGGCTTACACAGATCTGTTGAGCACTTGCTTAGTTAGAAATAATACTGAGGTTGTTAAGGGCAAGAGGCCAAAGCAGATGATTCTCTCTTGTGTCAGCATTTATCTGAAATATAAAAACGCTTGACAAATTCTGTAACACCAAAATGGAAGAGAGGTAAATATAATAGCAGATATAGAAGACTGTATTGCAACCTAGCATTGTCTGACCACTTCAGTCCTTTTTAACTTTGCTTGATATGAAAACATAAACATCTGGGGAAAATTTAAATGGAATTGAAATAATAATAACTGATGGTTCAGTTTTGCTCACACTACCTCTGGAAGATGAAAAGAAAGACAATAACATCTGTCTGAAATAATTATTATAATGATATATACATATGTTTGAATATTTATTTTGATCATATGTTTCTTCTAGAAATTTTATTTGTAGGCACTTAAAAGGATATTAGGACTGATGAGTCCTAAGTAATTTTCTATATTTTTGTACAAAATTCTATTTCATAAATAATTGTAAGTGGCTTCTGTGATTTATCGATTCAATACAATTTTTATACCCTGAAATAAAAGTATGTTAAAATTTTATTTCTGAAAGGTTTTTACTTGGTGCACAGACAAAAATAATACATTTATATATTAAAAAAACGAAACAAATAAACAATTTTGGTATTGGCAAGAGACTACATGGGATGAAAGTAAAGAGAATGCAATTAATTAGATCTATAGCATCTAGGGAGAATTTCAATTAACCTAATTCTGAATGATCTAAATGAAGACTTTACTTTTTTCTTGTTAAATTAGAAAGAAAATGTAAGAGTTTGTAAGAACATGTTTTTTTTTTCCTGTTGTAAGCAGTAATCAGAAGTACTCTAAACCCTCACAATATTCATCCACTGACCATTTAAACACTATAAAACACAATAAGATAAATAGAGCTTTTAATTGATTTAATGGAGGTTTGCAAGAGTGAAAAATAAGATTAATTCAATAATTATTCACTTAGAATCAACTTCATGCTCTAGATACATAATTTTTAAAAACTATTACTATGAGATGCCGACAGTCTACTGGAACAGAAGACACACATACAAATAATTGCAGAATTTTGATATTCTTTAGCTTAAATCTTCAGACTTTGTTTTTACGGAATCTTTAATAAAAAAATACTGGTTTCAAACTTTCTTCCAATATGCATATTTAAAATAAGTAACATGTTTCCCATACATGGCTCTATGCTAGGATTCAAAGTGTGCAGAATTTTGATATTCTTTAGCTTAAATCTTCAGACTTTGTTTATACGGAATCTTTAATAAAAAAAATACTGGTTTCAAACTTTCTTCCAATATGCATATTTAAAATAAGTAACATGTTTCCCATACATGGCTCTATGCTAGGATTCAAAGTGTGCTTCAGTGTTTCTGTGCTTCCCAAACTTTCAAGGTCTCTGCAAGTTCAAAACTAATTTTATAATAATACTAAAACAAAATAATATGACTGTCTCATTCTCATTCTTTTGTAAATAAAACAGGTACATCACTACAGATTGAATGCAGGAGTAAATAAAAATCTAGTTGTCTTCTATTATGGCAGACATTCAAGAGATTTAGAAATGTGAAATGGAGCTACTTTTTAGTAATATTTACTGTCTTAAAAAGATGGCTGCACTTTTAAAATATGTATTGTCCATATTAACATGTAATAGACATATGATTGATATTTTAAATCAGTTATTTAAAATATTTTAAGATTTCCAGTTTTAATTTTTAATTGTGGTCTTCAAAAATTAAGAGTGTAATGAAGCAATTAAAACCAAGACTTGAGATTATAATTAAACATCACAAGCTTTCCAACCTTTCAGCTTTCCATCAAGTTTTATCTTGATTTTTTTTTTCAGAAATTAAGCATTTTTCATGTTACCTTTACTCTTCATAATTCTATATGAAGGTCAAGATTGAATCACTAAGTAAAATTGCTACACTACAGCAAGCATGAGTACAGGAATTCTGAGTCATGACCTATGGAACTAATAATATCCTCATGTCATTAGAAATGAAATGAAAATTGCAAGTGTTAAGCCCTATAATTTCAGGTACAACATGATGTGAGAATATCATACATACACAAATATATGTAAGTATGTATAACATTTTAAATATGTCTATAATGTCTATACAATTTTGTATATAGAGTGTTAACAAGTTGCATATAAAAGTTAGTTACCAATTATTTGTATGCTCAAATCCTTAAATCCACTCTCTGCAAAAGCCTTAGTTTTTCCTAGGTATTACTTTCATGTGTTTTTACATCTTCAGCAGTTAGTAGGTACACTTGTTATTAAATATGTAATGAATAAATAAAATTCTATGTACAAGAATGTTGTTGCCCCAGTTTATGTGTATAATTTTCTTTTTTCTTTTTTTTTTTTTTTTGAGACGGAGTTTCGCTCTTGTTGCCCAGGCTGGAGTGCAATGGCGCGATCTCGGCTCACCGCAACCTCCGCCTCCTGGGTTCAAGCAATTCTCCTGCCTCAGCCTCCTGAGTAGCTGGGACTACAGGCACACGCCACCACGCCCAGCTAATTTTTGTATTTTTAGTAGAGAAGGGGTTTCACCACGTTGACCAGGATGGTCTTGATCTCTTGACCTCGTGACCCACCCGCCTCGGCCTCCCAAAGTGCTGGGATTACAGGCGTGAGCCACCGCGCCCAGCCTATGTGTATAATTTTCTGTGTCAACTCAGAAGGCTTATTAATTCTGTTTTGGAAATTGCAGAAGGAAGTATCACAAATAGGCTAGTTCAGCATCTCAGTAAGCTGGTCCTGATCAGCTACTAGCTATACCTTATTCTGTGTAAATATTTTGTATATCATTCTTGTCACTAAGCATTTTATGAAATACATTTATTAGGGAAAAATATCCAATAGATTTAGGGTTTATTATTTTTGGTGTTAAAATCGTATTATATAGATTAAAGTAGGAGAATATTGTAATTAGATTGCATTTTTTAAAAAAACCAGGTCTGGAAATCAGTGTGATATTTATGGTAGACTACAGAAAAAAACATGAGTTACAGATAAAAAGTAGTGTCTAATTCACTCATGTCTGAACTCAGGCAGCCACAGTAGGGATGAAGAGGAAAATATAATTGATCAAATACGTGAGAGTTGAAATAAACAAATATCATGATAAACAGTGCATAATAAATTGAATGCATGATTGTCATCTGTAGAAATTAAGAGAGAAGATTTAATTCCATCATGGCCCAAACATCACTGATTAAAATGAAAGTTTGTTTACACATTTATATAAAACTAGATATAGAGCAAGGTATTGGGAAGTATATTAGTTCATTCTTACGCTGCTATGAAGAAATATCCCAAACTGGATAATATATCAAGAAAAGAAGTTAAATTGACTCACAGTTTCTGATGGCTGGGAAGGCCTCAAGAAACTTACAATTATGGTGGAATGGGAAGAAGAAAATGTTTTTCTTGATGAGGCAGCAGGAGAGAGAAGTGCTGAGCAAAGGGAGGAAAAGGCCCTTGTAAAACCATTAGGTCTTGTGAGAACTTACTATCATGAGAACAGCATGAAGGTAACTGTTCCCATGATTCAATTACCTCCCACTGGGTCCCTCCTATGACACACAGGGACTATGGAAACTACAATTCAAGATGAGATTTGGGTTGTGACACACCAAATCTCATAATATCAAACCATAACAATCAGCCCCTTGCCCCTCTCATATCACATATTCTCACATTTCAAAACAATAAATCCCTTCCAAGACTCTCCCTAAACCTTAGCTAATTCCAGCATTGATCCAAAAGTCCAAGATCAAAGTCTAATCTGAGGTAAGGCAAGTCCTTTCCAGCTATGAGTCTGTAAAACCAAAATCAAGTTAGTTACTTCCTAGATACAATGGGGGTATAGGCATTGGATAATTACACCCATTCCAAATGGAAAAAAATGACTAAAACAAAAGAGGCTACAGGCCCCATAAAAGTCTGAAATCCAATAGGCTAGTCATTACATTTAAAAGCAGAAGACAAGAAATAACTAAACAGAGCAGAACTGAAAGAGATAGAGATACAAAAAAACCCTTCAAAAAATCAATAAATCCAGGAACTGGTTTTTTGAAAAGATCAACAAAATAGATAGACCACTAGCCAGATTAATAAAAAAAGAAAAGAGAAAATAATCAAATAGATGCAATAAAAAACGATAAAGGGGATATCACCACAGATTCCATAGAAATACAAACCACCGTCAGAGTTTATTACAAACAACTCTATGCACATAAATGAGTAAAACTGGAAGAAATGGATAAATTCCTGGACACCTGAATCCTCCCAAGCCTAAACCAGGAAGAAGTCAAATAGACCAATAACAAGGGCAGAAGTTGAGGTAGCAATTAATAGAAGTTAAGGCAGCAATTAATAGCCTACCAACCAAAAAAAGCCCAGGTCCAGATGGGTTCACAGCCAAATTCTACAACACATACAAAGAGGAGCTGGTACCACTCTTCTGAAACTATTAAAAACAATCCAAAAAGAGGGAATTCTTCCCAAATCATTTTATGAGACCAACATCACCCTAAAACCAAAACCCGGCAGAGACTCAACAAGAAAAGTAAACTTCAGGCCAATATTCATTATGAACAAAGATGCAAAAATCTTCAATAAAATACTGGCAAACCAATTGCAATGGAACATCAAAATGCTTATCCACCATGATCAAGTTGGCTTCATCCCAGGGATGCAAGGCTGGTTCAACATACACAAGTCTATAAATGTAATTCACCACATAAACAGAACCAAAGACAAAAACCACGTGATTACCTCAATAGACGCCGAGAAAGCCTTTTACAAAATTCAACAGCACTTTATGCTAAAAACTCACAATAAACTAGGTATAGATGGAACATATCTCAAAATAATAAAAGCTATTTATGACAAACCCACAGCCAATATCATACTGAATGGGCAAAAACTGGAAGCATTCCCTTTGAAATCTGGAACTGGACAAGGATGTCCTCTCTCACCACTCCTATTCAATATAGTATTGGAATTTATAGCCAGAGCAATCAGGCAAGAAAAAGAAATAAAGGGTATTCAGTTAGGAAAGGAGGAAGTCAAACTGTCTCTCAATTTGCAGATAACATGATTATATATTTAGAAGAGCCAATCGTCTCAGCCCAAAATCTCCTTAAACTGATAAGCAACTTCGGTAAAGTCTCAGAATACAAAATCAATGTGCAAAAATCACAAGCATTACTACACACCAATAACAAACTTAAAGAGAGCCAAATGCAGAATGAACTACCATTCACAATTGCTACAAAGATAATAAAATACGTGGGAATACAACTAACAAAGAATGTAAAGGACCTCTTCAAGAAGAACTAAAAACCACTGCTCAACAAAATGAGAGAGGACACAAACAGATGGAGAAACATTCCATGCTCATGATTAGGAAGAATCACTTACATGAAAATGGCCATACTGTCCAAAGTAATTTACAGATTCAACGCTATCCCCATCAAGCTACCAATCACCTTCTTCACAGAACTGGAAAAAGACACCTTAAACTTCATAAGGAACCAAAAGAGAGCCCGCTTAGCTAAGTTAATTCTAAGCAAAAGGCACAAAGCTGGAGGCATCACACTACCTGACTTCAAACTATATACAAGGCTATAGTAATCAAAATAGCATGGTACTGGTACCAAAACAGAGATACAGACCAATGGAACAGAACAGAGGCCTCGGAGGCAATACCACACATCTACAACCATCTGATTTTTGACAAACCTGACAAAAAGAAGCAATGGGTAAAGGATTCCCTGTTTAATAAACGGTGTTGGGAAAACTGGCTAGCCATGTGCAGAAAGCAGAAACTGGACGCCTTCCTGACACCTTACACTAAAATTAACTCCAGATAGATTAAAGACTTAAACATAAGACCTAACACCTTAAAAACCCTAGAAGAAAACCTAGGCAAACTCATTCAGGACATAGGCATAGGCAAGGACTTCATGATTAAAACACCAAAAGCACTGGCAACAAAAGCCAAAATAGACAAATGAGACCTAATCAAACTCCAGAGCTTCTGCACAGCAAAAGAAGCAGTCATTAGAGTGAATCAGTAACCAACAGAATGGGAAAAAAATTTTTGCAATCTACCCATCTGACAAAGGGCTAATATCCACAATCTACAAAGAACTAAAACAGATTTATAAGAAAAAAACAAGCCCATTCAAAAGTGGGCAAAGGATATGAACAGACATTTTACAAAAGAAGACATATATGAGGCTGACAAATATATGAAAAAATGCTCATCATCACCTGTCATTAGAGAAATGCAAATCAAAACCACATTGAGATACCATCTCACACCAGTTAGAATGGCGATCATTAAAAAATCTGGAGACAACAGATGCTGGAGAGGATGTGGAGAAATAGGAACACTTTTACGCTATTGGTGGGAGTGTAAACTAGTTCCACCATTGTGGAAGACAGTGTGGCGATTCCTCAAGGACCTAGAAATAGAATTTCATTTGATCCAGCAATCCCATTACTGGGTATATATCCAAACGATTATAAATCGTTCTATTATAAGGACACATGCACACGAATGTTCATTGCAGCACTATTTACAACAGCAAAGAGTTGGAACCAACTCAAATGCCCATTGATGATAGACTGCACAGGGAAAATGTGGCACATATACACCATGGAATATTATGCAGCCATAAAAAACGATGAGTTCATGTCCTTTGTAGGGACATGGATGAACCTGGAAACCATCATTCTCAGCAAACTGACACAAGAACAGAAAATCAAACACCGCATGTTCTCACTCATAGATGGGTGTTGAACAATGAGAACCCATGGACACTGGGAGAGGAGCATCACACACTGGGGTCTGTGGGGAGGAACTAGGGGAGAGACAGCGGGGGGTGGGGATTTGGGGAGGGATAACGTGGGGAGAAATGCTAGATATAGGTGATGGGGAGGAAGTCAGCAAACCACATTACCATGTATGTACCTATGCAACAATATTGCATGTTCTTCACATGTACCCCCAAACCTAAAATGCAATAAAATATATATTTTAAAAAAAAATTTCAAAATGATCTTATTTGAATCTGTGTTTCACATTCAGGTCATGCTGATGCAAGAGGTTGGCTCCCACAGTCTTGGTCAGCTCTGCCCCTGTAGCTTTTCAGTGTGCAGTTCCTCTATAGGTTGCCTTCACAGTCTCTGCATTTAATGTCTGTGGCTTTTCCAGGAACTTGTGCAAGTTGTTGGTGGATTTACCATTCTGGGGTGTGGAGGATGATTGTCCTCTTCTCACAGCTCCACTAGGCAGTGCCCCAGTGAGAACTCTGTGTGAGGGCTTCAACCCCACATTTCCCTTCTGCACTGCCCTACTGGAGGGTCTCACTGAGGGCTCTACCCAAGTAGCAACCTTCTGCCTGGACATCCAGGCATTTCCATTCATCCTCTGAAATCTAGGCAGAGGTACCCAACTGTCAATTCTTGACTTCCGTGCAACCAGAGGCCAAACATTGCATGGATGCTGCCAAGGCTTGTGATTTACACCACCTGAAGCAACAGCCTGAGCTATATGTTGTCCCCTTTTAGCTATGGCTAGAGCTACAGCAGCTGGGATGCTATGAACCATTTTCTGAGGCTGCACAGAACAGGAGGCCCTGGGTCCACCCTACAAAACTACTTTTTCTGACTAGTCCTTCAGGCTTGTGATGGGAAGTGCTGCCATGCAGGTCTCTGACATGCCATGGAGTCATTTTCCCCATTGTCTTCGTGACTAACACTTCATTCCTTGTTACTTATGCACATTTCTTAAGTTTAAATTTCTCCCCAGAAAATGAGTTTTTCTTTTTCTTTTTTTTTTTTTTTTTTTTTTGAGATAGAGTCTTACTCTCTTGCCCAGGTTGGTGTGCCCAGGTTGGTGTGAAGTGGTGTGGTCTTGGCTTACTGCAATCTCTGCCTTCTGGGTTCAAGAAATTCTCTGCCTCCGTCATCTGAGCAGCTGGGATTACAGGTGAGTGCCACCCCTGGCTAATTTTTGTATTTTTAGTAAAGACTGGGTTTCACCATCTTGGCCAGGGTGGTCTTGAAATCCTGAACTTGTGATCCACTCACCTTGGCCTCCCAAAGTGCTGGGATTACAGGTGTGAGCCACCACGCCCGGCTGAGTTTTTCTGTCCTATTGCATATTCAGGCTGCAAATTTTCTCAATGTTTATGCTCTGCTTTCTCCTGAACAGTTTGCCACTTAGAATTTTCTTCCACCAATACCCTAAATCATCTCTGTGAATTTCAATGTTCCACAGATCTTCAAGGCAGGGGCAAAATGCTGCCCAGTCTCTGCTAAAGCATAGCATGTCACCTTTATTCCAGTTCCTAACAAGTTTCACATCTCCATCTGAGACAACCTCACAATCAGCATTATAGTCAAAGCTATTCAACAAGTTTCCAGGAAGTTTCAAACTTTCCTACATTGTTCTGTCTTCTTCTGAGCCCTCCAAACTGTTTCAACCTCTTCCTGTTACCCAATTCCAAAATTGCTTCCACATTCTTAGGTATCTTTACAGCAGCACCACACTCTCTGCAGTACCAATTTACTGTATTAGTTTGTTCTCATGCTCATAATAAAGACATATCAAGGACTGGGTAACTCATTAAAAAAAGGTTTAATTCACTCACTGTTTCACATAGTTGGGGAGGCCTCAGAAAACTTACAATCACAGTGAAAGAGGAAGCAAAAACATTCTTCTTGACAAGGTAGCAGGAGAGAGAAGTGCTGAGCAAAGGGGGAAGAGCACCTTATAAAACCATCAGATCTCATGAGAACTCACTCACTGTTACGAGGACAGCATGAGGGTAACTGCCCCCATGATTCATTATCTCCCACCCGGTCCCTCCCATAACAGGTAGGGATTATGAGAACTATGACTCAAGATGACATTTGGGTGAGAACACAACCAAACCATATCAGGAAGGTAGGACAATTACAACTCCTTTTATCTAAATATTATTGGACATGTTCTATGTTCCTTGACTTCTATGGATATCCAGTCTTTATTTTTAAACTGGAGTTCATAATACTAATCTAATTAGCAATATTAACCTGAAACATAGATATATAGTTAAATCTAAAGTATTAATTTTGTGAAATAATAATGTTTGTTATCTGACATTTTGAAAAGATAAATTTCTAGACTAAAATAAAATAAAAGGGGAGGATATCTTGTCCAATTTATAATATCTGTTGGCTTAGTTTTCGAGATAAGGGTAAGAATATTGTTTTACTCTGAAATTCATGATATATGAATGTTAAATTTCATGGGTAACTACTACTTGTATAATTTCCAATTTGTTAACAAAAAAAGGAAAGGAGCAAAAACCCAAAATCAAAGGCAATAACATGAAAAAAGAAACAGCAAATGCAGTGTAAATATAAAGAGACATTTTTCAATTATATCAGTAATTACAATTAGGAAAATTAATTATACTTCCCATGTAAGGTCGGCTGCCTCGCTGAGAGCTCGGACACACCCACCCCTCCCTAAGCCTGGAAACTACCTGAGCCTTCTGCGCTTACCTGAGCTCTGTCACGTAGCTTCCCTAACGCCCACCTCTGCACTCCCCGCCCAAACCTGCACTCGGCACCTAGCCCGCCAAAAAACCCCGCCGAAATTTAAAAAACCCTGCTTCCCAATATCCAATTGATTGCCCCATGCTTTGTTTCCCAAT